>JAQJVL010003343.1:12500-63300 GCA_035578905.1 Stictocephala bisonia
AGCTGTCAGTCATCTTAGGTGAGCTTCAAGAGGGAGGTGCCCACCCTCCCTATTTTCTGTCCAAAGGGGTACTCTGTTGCCGTCCTCGACAGAGGGGTGAACCCCGTGTAGTGCTGCCTAGTCATCTAGTCCCGATGGTCTTTCAATATTATCACTCTTCCCTTGTGGGCGGTCATCTTGGCATTCATAAGACCATCGCTAAGATTCGTAGGTACTTCATCTGGAAGGGCATGGACCGGGATGTTGCTGGCAGAGTGCGGGCTTGTCACCTGTGCTCTCTCAGCAAGCCTAGTCAGAATGCAAGGTTAGGGTTGTTATCTTCTGAGGTGGCCGAGCGTCCTTTTGAGAAGGTGTTCATCGACTACGTGGGTCCTTTTCCCCGTAGCAAGTCAGGTAGCTCCTACCTACTTGTTTGTGTGGATGCTTTCTCGAAGTTCGTTTGGCTTTTCCCACTTCGGAGTGCCACGGCTAAGCTCACCATCCGTGCTCTCCAGTCCCAACTCTTCCAGCACTTTGGTGTGCCTTCCACTCTTGTGTCCGACAACGGTAGCCAGTTTACCTCCCATGAGTTTCGTAGGTTCTGTTTTGGCAATGGTATCAGGCATGTGACTACCTCTCCTTATTACCCACAGCCTTCTCATGCAGAGCGGTTCAACCGCAATCTTCGGTCTGCCCTTATTACCTTCCATGCTGAGAAGCAGAACACCTGGGATGAGAGTCTCTCTTGGCTCCAGCTTGCTTTTAATTCTTCCAAGCATGAGAGTCACAATGCCACTCCCTTCGAGATTCTACATGGCTACCCTCCTAACAACCCTTTGTCCAACTTGTGGAGGCTAGAGGATCTAGCCTCACGCTAGATCCCACTAGCCTCCACTAGTTAATTCGGTTATCAAGTAACTGGTGAGGTAGGACTACCAAGTAACAGCTACAGTAACCAAAACAGATTTCTCAGGATCCCAACTTCTACAATAAACACTAAGCCACTAGTGTCAGAAAAAAATAGTGTTGAGGCTGTAGTTTCTACCACCATGGAATCTGTCTTGGAATTGTTAAACTGGAGTCTGAAAGATGAGGTGAGAAGGTTGAACAGTCAAGTTTTACAGTTGTAGAGGGACCTGATCAACAAAACTATGAACTGGGGCAATACCTGCGGCACAATATAGAGAATACTTAGAAAAAAGTGCCAAAGGCTATTATTGATGCAGTTATCAATAGTCATCATTTCTCAATTCTCTCCGAGCAATGTAAATTGTACGTGCAAGTATTAACATAAATTCAGCCATAATGAACTTACTTGAGTACACACTCGGCAGCAGTAATTCTACTAAGAAGAAGACTCGCTTTTTCACGAGTGGATACCACCCATCGTCAAACACACATACTGTGTTATTACCACCCAACCGTACATGTAAAGTGGTTTGTGGGATCAATATATGGAGTTTTTGTACCTGAGTCACAACTCCCTTATGAACCCCAGCCATTGAATTTGCCCCATCTGTGCAAATTCCAACACATTTTTCCCAATTCAGCTCGTTTTCTTTAATGAAGCCGTCTAATTTTCCAACTATCTCGACTGCAGTTGTATGTGAAGGTAAGTTTTGGCAAAACAACATGTCTTCTCCGACAGTATTTCCATCTTCATACCTAACAAAACATATTAGTTGAGCCATGTTAGTTATGTCTGTTGTTTCGTCAATTTGAATGGCAAAATAATTACTTTTTTTTATCTTATTGAGTAATATTGCCTTTACATTAGCAGCCATTTCACTTATTCTTCTTGAAACTGTATTGTTAGAAAGCGAAATTGAATCAATCTGTTTAACTTCTTTTTCTCCTAACATAGTTGACACAATATCTTTAACTGCTGGAAGAATTAATATTTCCCCAATAGTGTGTGGTTTGCTTTCTTGGGCGATTCTAAGACTAACTTTGTAAGAAGCTTCAACAGCTTTTAAATTTAAACTGGTGAAAGAACTGATAGTTTTCTTGCTACATTTCAGTACAGATTCCTTACGTTTGAAAAAATCCAATGGTTTATCTTTGTAACTATCATGCTTCGTTTGGAAATGTCGCTTCAAAAGAGATGGTTTCATGGAATGGTGAGAAAGTGTTTCCAAACAAATTACACATTGAGGCCTAATTTCATTGTCATGGACATCGTTATATGTAAATCCATAAGCCAAGTAGCTAACATCGTACTTCCGCCTTTTCGATTTATCTGAGCAAGTTGGTTGCGCTAATGGCGTTGCAGAAGGCACAGGAGAACATTTACGTTTCGGTAAAGAAAAATCAGAAACTTGACAATTATTAATATTACCTTCTTCATGTGGTGTTGAAACTCTCGACTTTTTCTGAAAGCTTGAAGACTGACTTAACCACTTATCCATTATTAGATAAAACACTAACATACAACTTAAACTTTCAAGTTAATAATAAAATAAAATACAGTATGTAAAAGAATGAATGTGCAGAAAATGTGCAGTATGTACGAGTTGAAGAAGCCTTTCTTCAACTCGTGGAGTCCGAACGTCTTGGGAAAGGCGGACAGCGGTGAGGTGACGAAGTTGAAGCTGTCTATGATTTTCAACTTCAAACCTGGGATCTCCAACAGCGTCAGCTTCGAACCCGTGTACACGGTGTACGGTTTGACGGTGTTCTCCACGCAGTAGCGCAGGATGAAGTGGCTGTCGTATCCCTTCGCGTTGTGGGCGATGCAAGTGAATCCCTTGTGTTCTTCGGTAAACAACCACTTACAGAACGTGTCGTTTGTGGAAAACTCCCATGAACGGCCATCGAAATCTTGTACGTGGACATAGTTTGGCTCGTGCACGCCGGACTCTTGATCAGCTTCGTAGTCGAAGAAGAGGTATTTCTCCGTGTACGAACATTTGTGTTTCTTGCAATTTGCGTTGCCCGGCGTTGTACAATAACAATCTCGACAACCACAACGACCACCTTTTCGGCCCCTCACGGTCATGTAACACTTGTGGTAGCCTACGTGGTCGTACTTTTTACAGTTCCTACACAAGAACGTGAAACAGTCGTGATCTTCATTGCGTTTTGTAGGATGAAATGAAATATTTTCATTTAATTGTCTGCACTGTATGTGCAGACAATTAAAGCGTTGTCGTATTGATGTTAAGGTACAGAAAAACATTGCGGTGGTGTGTGCACGGTACAGCGCCTTCACCAGTAATGATGTAAGACCCGCAGTACAAAGCTGTAGCCAAATCACGTTTTACGCCTTGTTGTTCAAAATAAATAATAAAAATGTGTTTGGACTTGCTATCGGCGCAGAAATTATGTGCAACCGAGTTTGAAGGTTGTTTACTAAGAAACTAAGAGGCCTATGAAAACTCCAATCATATTATTGTTTCCCCTGATTAACTATGCGTCATGAATTTCAAAATTTTATTTTAAGTTCCAACAATGTTTATCTAAGTTGGAACAAAAAAGGTACAGGAATTATAACTAGTTTGTACGTTACATAAAATTTACACCATCATTACTCAAAAAGCGTTCATGTAGCACATTTATATTTTAATACGCGATTAATAGGTCTTTTTTTGTAACTTTCATAAATTTTAGAATGTTGTCTTGTAAATAGAAAAAGTTCTAATCAATTACGTGAAACATTGTTTTCTTGGTTTTTAGAGGTTGTAACATTAATCTTTTGGTCTTGTTGTAATTCTTATTACTGTACATGTATAGTTACGATAAACTATTTTCAATCGTGTAAGTAATTGCAGTGATTTTAAATCGATTTAAAATAAATTTTAATGTTAAAAGATCTTATACCCATTAAAACAACCATTAATTACAAACATATTGAACAAAATTGTTTAAGTTGTACTTAACTATTTAGACGTAATATTTTTTATAAATATCAAAATACTCTCTTTTTTCTTACACAGCTAGATTCCTAATAATCACGAGCTATATTTGTCATAAACTTTTTATTTTCACAGTACATTACACTGTAAATATTATAACATACAACTCCCTTACTTTCTTTTGGGCTTAATCAAGAACTAGTAATATAACACGTTAAATGATATCGACCGACAAAATAAATCGGTTAGTTAGAACAAAGAGAGAACACACACACACACACACACACACACACACACACACACACACACACACACACACACACACCCGCAGACGGTTGGGTCTACATCACTGTACGTGTATTGGTGGGTGGTTGGGTCTACACCACTGTACGTGTTTGGGTGGGTGGTTGGGTATACAACACTGTACGTGTATGGGTAGGTGGTTGGGTCTACATCACTGTACGTGTATGAGTGGGTGGTTGGGTCTACACCACTGTACGTGTTTGGTTGGGTGGTTGGGTCTACAACACTGTATGTGTGCCCACCCGTGGGGGACACCACGGGTCCCCCACGGGCGGGACCCGTGGTTTGTGAATCTCGAAGGGAGTGGCATTGTGACTCTCATGCTTGGAAGAATTGAAAGCAAGCTGGAGCCAAGAGAGACTCTCATCCCAGGTGTTCTGCTTCTCAGCATGGAAAGTAATAAGGGCAGACCGAAGATTACGGTTGAACCGCTCTGCATGAGAAGGCTGTGGGTAATAAGGAGAGGTAGTCACATGCCTGATACCATTGCCAAAACAGAACCTACGAAACTCGTGTGAGGTAAACTGGCTACCGTTGTCGGACACAAGAGTAGAAGGCACACCAAAGTGCTGGAAGAGTTGGGACTGGAGAGCACGGATGGTGAGCTTAGCCGTAGCACTCCGAAGTGGGAAAAGCCAAACGAACTTCGAGAAAGCATCCACACAAACAAGTAGGTAGGAGCTACCTGACTTGCTACGGGGAAAAGGACCCACGTAGTCGATGAACACCTTCTCAAAAGGACGCTCGGCCACCTCAGAAGATAACAGCCCTAACCTTGCATTCTGACTAGGCTTGCTGAGAAAGCACAGGTGACAAGCCCGCACTCTGCCCGCAACATCCCGGTCCATGCCCTTCCAGATGAAGTACCTACAAATCTTAGCGATGGTCTTATGAATGCCAAGATGACCGCCCACAAGGGAAGAGTGATAATATTGAAAGACCATCGGTACTAGATGACTAGGCAGCACTACACGGGGTTCACCCCTCTGTCGAGGACGGCAACAGAGTACCCCTTTGGACAGAAAATAGGGAGGGTGGGCACCTCCCTCTTGAAGCTCACCTAAGATGACTGACAGCTCAGGATCTTTCTGCTGATGGGACAGTAGGTCGTCAAAAGCCAGAGGAAAATCCAGAAGAACAGCACCACACTGAGCAACAGCCTCAGTCGGTGGATCACTGGGTTCATGATACATGCGGGAAAGAGCATCCGCGATGACATTCTGGGTACCCCTAAGATGTTGGACTCGGAACTTAAAAGCAGAAATTTTGACCACCCAGCGACCAATTTTCCCAAGCTGTCTGGGATGGGCAAGAAGCCAAGATAGTGCCTGAATGTCCGTCTCCAGCAAGAACTCAGCGTGTTCCAAGAAACGCCGAAACTTGTCCGTACCAAAGACAACAGCCAGACACTCTAACTCATAGATGGAAGAAGTTTTCTTTTCCTGGTGAGACAACGTCCTCGAAGCAAAAGCGATGGGCTGCCTGACCCCATCAAACTCCTGAGAAAGAACAGCAGCAATGGCGGAGGAGGAGGCATCAGTCTGAAGAATAAATTCTCTGCTAAAATCAGGCATACGCAGGACAGGAGGTTGCATGATAGCCTCCTTGAGAGCATCAAAGGCAGTCTGCTGAGCTTGGCCCCACTCACGCACTATACACCTATGACGCGTAACATCTAGATCTCACGCAGTCGCTGTAGGTGGTTACAGCGTAACCATTGCTAAAAAAACTACCCACCCGCCCACCCATACACGCACTGTGGTATTGATCCACCCGCCCACCCATACACGCACTATGGTATTAACCCACCCGCCCACCCATACACGCACTGTGGTATAGGGATAATACCACAGTGCGTGTATGGGTGGGCGGGTGGGTCAATACCACAGTGTGTGTATGGGTGGGCGGGTGGGATAATACCACAGTGCGTGTATGGGTGGGCGGGTGGGTCAATACCTCAGTGCGCGTATGGGTGGGCGGGTGGGTTAATACCACAGTGCGTGTATGGGTGGGCGGGTGGGTTAATACCATAGTGCGTGTATGGGTGGGCGGGTGGATCAATACCACAGTGCGTGTATGGGTGGGCGGGTGGGTAGTTTTTTTAGCAATGGTTACGCTGTGGACTTGTGAATGGTCCCATATCCCATGGTCAAAGAAAGACAAACCAAACGTCACCACATGTATTTAAAAGTTGACACTTTTATCATAGGCTGTTTTTTTTTTTTAAATACCAATCCATAGTGATAAAAAGCATCACAGATAACTGAAACACACATCATATGATCATCTTTATTGTTACGTAGCCTACAGAAAGCAGAAAGTAGTAATATCTACTTTGGCACCTTCACGCGGGTCGCGAGGACAGTTGACGCAACCCACATAACAAAAAACCTTATATTTACAGTACAGGTAGTAGTTGACCATTTCCCGTAAAATCTGTACTGCACGGTGAACGTGCAATTGAGTACGGTCGGAGTCCACTCTGGACCGTATCTGTAGTAACGCTTCCTTCTGATCGTGCGACAGCGATGACCAAGAGGTGCACTTGTCGCCGATATGGACGCTCGTCAGTGAATCGACGTCGTCGCCGCACACGTGTATATCTAGACTAGACGCGGCCCAGTCGGCGTCGCACTCTCGCGATCCATCGTCGAAATCATCGTTCTCGTCCTCGTCCTGCGACCGGTATTTACGTTTCCTGCTCACGCCGAGGTGCGCCAGCAAACGAGACCCTTGATTCGTCGGCGTGTTCGTTATTTCCACCGGTTCCACGTCCAAGCGACGGAACCCGGATCCGTCCGACATGCAGAACAGGTAGCCACCGCAGTAGATCCGCTCGACCGTGTCCGCGGCGCTGGTGCTGTCGTCCCTGTTAACCTCCATGGCTGTCGGGGTGTTGAAAGACAATGTGATCGTCAATCCGATTCCGCCCAACACTATACGGTGCGGGCGAGGAATGAAAGACACGGGACGAACGTGTCGACGACACGTCGTCGTATCACTTCGCCGTCACCCGGACTCGGCCGATTTCCTCGTCCGCGTCCGTGGGCGTTCCTTCGTCGAAGGAACTAGGAATGACCAGTGACGAGGACAGTAGCATGTCGGCGGGCAGTTCTCTCAGGTTCATCACGTCTCTGGCGATCCGCCGAGATACACGATCCGTAGTAGTGTCATGACCGCCCGTCAAACGGCACTTCTTGTAACGTTCACAGTTTTCCCTGTCCGAACTAGTAGGTTCGTACCACTTGTAGCCGGCCACATTGATCGGCGTACGAAAGTATATCTCGTCCGCGTTTGTCACGTCCTCGTCGGGGGTCTTCCAGCACCGGAACGCGAACAGCTTGGTCGACGTGGGACGTGCACGTTGTAAAACGTGATTTAAGGCCAAAACGCAAATTGAGAATGAATATTCTTAACTTAAACTTATTTTAATATTTTACTTAAAATTGTAATTTATGCATTACAGCCCCAGTCACATTACAAAAAATCTAAATAAACGTTTGTTTTTAGTTTCTTTATAAATATGCAAATGACCTTTTTAACTTCATACATATTTAATGGAGATATGATAATAATCTTTCAATAAAAAAAATATAAAAAAAATCAAATGTTTATTGATAATACCACTAACAACAAAATTAACTAACATGTAAATATTATTATTATTTGTTGTAAATAGCTAGGGTTTTTTTACTGTAGTTGAAAAAGCAACATATTATTTTAGACACAATATTTAATAATATATTATTTTGAATCAGAACACATTTGAAACAAATTAACTAGAGGAAGGAGTAGTTTTGTCACGATTGAATAATTTTTATGAAATTGAAGGTCACATATGTGTTCTAGTGTAAGTCACATAATATATTCACTTACGTTATGTCGCCAGCTGACTTTGTAGACCCAGGGGTTGGATTTGATATTGCACTCAAAATACACATCAGATCCCTCCCTGATGTCCCTGATGTCTATTATACATTGTAATATGTTTTGAATGACAAATAAACGTATTTCTATTTTTCTATTTTCTATTTCTATTATCCTCATGCTGAGTAATGCAGGAACTGCTGACAGATCATTAAATATGATCACTAATTACGTAACCTACTTCTATATGATATAAAAACCAAACAAACATAATCACGCTTAAAATTTATAAAAGACATTTAATACGAAATTCCGGCTTGCTCGTTTGTCAGGTCAACAGTTTCACCCTACGGAAACATATTAAACGCATTTTTTGAAGTGTTTATACTTTTACTTGTCTTTTGTATGAAATATACTGTGGTATTACTTAATATTGTGTTGTATACATTGTCTTGAATGTTAAATAAATTTGTTTTCTATCTTTAACGAAGATTTTCACCCAATCATTGAATCTGAAAAGTAGGCCTATATGATACCATCAACAGAAAAATATTTCCTACATTTTCTTAAAAGCTCTGAAACTATCAAAAAATTAAAAAAATAAAACTCAATTTTGATTTCTATAATTGCATTGTCCTAGATTATTTAATTACCAAGCTAGTGGAATTGATTGTGTAATTAACTAAACTATTGTGTACATTGCGTAACGTGGTATTGAGATTCTAGTGAAACAACCATTGTCGTTGGAAACTGTAGAGTAAGTTCAATGGAAATCACATTGTCTGTAAGGTTCATAAATCCTATCTGGGTGGCAATAACACACGCAATAACATATCCCCCTGGTCTGGTCTGGGAATGTGTGGAGTCCCTCAGCATCCTGGGTTCAAGAAATCTGGTCCTGTTGGAATGTATCCCAGGAAATAGGGGAATAGAAGGCAGCGTGCAGGCCGATGCCTCGGCTAGGGAAGGCGCTTTTAAGCCCTTCATTGGTCCTGAGCCGGCCTGTGGCGTTTCGGCTGCAGCAGCTGTCAAAATAGCAATCAAAAACTGGGTCAGCGCCAGACATCTGGAAAGATGGCGGCGGTTCCCAGGGCAGATACTCGGCAAGGTTCTTGTCAGAAATCCTTCCCAGAAGTTAACAAAGACACTTCTTGGGTTGAGTAAACTGCACGTCAAGCTGGTGGTGGGACTCATCACCGGTCACGGCAAATTCCGGAGGCACCTAAGAACAGTGGGACTCTTTACGGAGGATCGCATCTGTCGCCTCTGCGGGGAGGACGAAGAGTCGGCAGAACACATTGTCCGGGAGCGTGAGGCTCTTGGTGCCAGCAGAAGAGTACCTTTTGAAGGCTCACCTCTGGGACAGTCGGAAATTACTAGCTCCTTGGCCTGGTCAAGGATTGCCAGCTTTACGACAATTAGGCACCGGGATTGGCACAAAAAGCCTCAGGCTTCGTTGTAAGGGTTGGTTGGACCAACTGTATATCCCCCTTTAATCTACAGTGTAAATCTAAATTTAAATCTAATCAGTTCTTTAATGTCATTGTGATAACTTAATTCCTTACACTGATAATTATCATACATTCCTCTCCCACCCTCATATTTGATTAAATTATGATTATTTTCAATATTAGGGTTTAACAGACTCAACAGGGTCTTCTTTCCCCGTTGAGTTTTCCAAACCCGTTCCCTTGGCAGTGGTTTTGCTAGATAGTAGATAGGGACTTGTAACTCCGCTCGTACCGGTCCCAAGCCCAGCGTCTCATCATTCCCATAACCAATGAGGGGGAGGTGGGGGTACCTTCCCACAGCTCTCCGTGTGATCCCGATGTTGAGAGCACTCCTATCCACTAAAGTATTTTCACCTTGATGAAGTACTCCTAAGGGTCATAAACCATTCCTAAAAATGCGAACATACCACTGCGAAAGCAGTGGTATTGTGGGAGATGCAGCGGCTAGTAGAGGGTGGGCAGTACTCAAAGGCGAAGGTAGTGGTATTGTAAGAGATGCAGCGGTTGGTAGAGGGCGGGCAGTAGTCGAAGGCGAAGGCAGTGGTATTGTAGCGACGGAGGCAGGAAAAAGTCTCGGTTGAGGCAGACAGATTTTAGTAGGGAAAAGCTGCTTGCGGGATCTTCCCAGCTTTTCTAAGTCTATGTCGGCCGCCTCTAGGGCCTGCTTCAGGATAGACCTCTGCGGACGGCTTCCCAGACGTAGTGGCAGGGTTGGCTTCCTCACGCTGGGGTCCATAGTAGAAGATGGTGTGGTAGATGCTGGTGCTATGGTAGATGCTGGTAAGCGAATGATTCCTGCAGGCTGCGATCCTAGTTTTCTCTATTCAGTGGGGGGCGTGGCTTTGCTGTGATTGGTTGTTGAGTTTTCTCCAATCGGGAAGGTGTAGGTCTTACATAAATACAGACTTGTATCGTTGAAGGAATCATTGTTGTTCTAAGAGATCACTTTGGTGGGTTGGGTTAAAGACTGTGATGCGGATCCAGAGCTGAGAATATCTACAATTCGTAAGAGAGGAGGTCTCGTAAAATCTTATAAAAAGAAGGTACATGTTTTAGCTATAATTCACTTTCGAAAGTAGGTCAAGGACATAATAAAATTTAAAAAAAAATCGAGTTTAATGTTGTTGAAGATTTCCCTTAATATACCTACTTTGATAGAACTATGTACGTTCCTGTACGTTCTCTGACGTCATTAGGTGTATTACCAACATCTCGCTTAATAGTTTGGAAAGTAAATACTGTCTTATTGAACAAGTCATAGAAAAAAAATAATGTTTGAATAAAGTTTATTACTATTTTAAATGTGAACTTGTGGCTTCACAGAATAATTTATCAAGAAAACCTTGTTATTAGAGTTCATCAGAAACTCTTATTTCAAATGAGCATATATTTATGTTTTTTAATAAGTGCAGCCAAGTACTTTACATTTTTTAAGTAAGCATTTAATTTCAAATGTGTGAATTAAGTCGTTTAAGCCTAAGCTGTAAGATTGTTTCAAAGATGCTTGGGATGTGGAATTATTTGCCAAAGCCTCACGGCTGGTTGCAATGACTGTTTAATTAGAGCAGGACTGAATGGTGAAAGAACTTCGTGCCCAAAATAACCATATAATATGTCTCTGAATTGATAGATCATTTTAGATGTTTTGACTCACTAAAATCAAACTGGTTTGACAGGGGTGTGAATTCAGATGTGTCTCCTGGTTCAATAATATGGTTTTAATTAGAACTCCCCCCCCCCCCTTTAACTGAACTTCACCTCACCCCAGCATTTGGAACTTCACTTTTTAAATAAAGTTTACCCACACTCCTGTAGGCCCACTGATCTTGCGAGTGAAGTTTACATTAACAAAAAATATAATGTATAATAATTAAGTTAAGTAAGATGCTTAGAAATATGTGTGTCAGATTGTTAGTGAGAGAAAAGTTGTTTATTTCTCATTTCTCCAAAGAAGTACAAACACGTACCTCACACACACGCACACACATAATAGACTACCATCAACATTAATTAAATATCACCAACATAGTTGAAAGACGGTGATGGTGATACAAGATGGTGATGGTACTCACACTCACTCATAGAGATAAAGACGTTGACCGTCTTCCCACCCACTCACACAGATGAAAGACGATGATGGTCCTGCCACGGTCCCATACAGACGATAGACGATGACGGTTCTTATCCACATAGATACATGCCGGTGACAGTCTTCCCACCCACCTACTCAAATAAAATATGGTGATGGTACTCACTCACAGAGATAAAGACTTAAACGGTCCACCTACCTAGCCACACAAACGAAAGAAGTTGACGGTCCTCCTACCTACCCACACAGATGAATGACAGTGATGGTCTTCCCACCCACTTAGATAAAAGATGGTGATGATACTGCCACTCACTCACAGAGATTTACTTTTCTCCCATCCACTCACACACAGGAAATACGATGACGGTCCTCCCACACTCCCACACAGATAAAGTATGTTGATGGTACTTAACCCACTCACAGAGATAAAGACGTTCACTGTCCTCCCACCCACTCACACAGATGAAATACGGAGACGGTCCTCCCACCCTCTCAGATAAAATATGTTGATGGTACTCCACCCACTCACAGAGATAAAGACGTTGACCGTCCTCCCACCCACTCACACAGATGAAATACGGTGAAGGTCCTCCCACCCACCCAAATAGATGAAAGTTGTCGAGAGTCATTCCACCTACCCACATAGATGATTGACGGTCCTTCCACTCACCCACAAAGATGACAGGAAAAATAACATATACTACCAGGGAGGGGACATATACTACCAGGGTGCGTGCGTGCGTGCGTGTGTGTGTGTGTGTGTGTGTGTGTGTGTGTGTGTGTGTGTGTGTGTGTGTGTGTGTGTGTGTGTGTGTGTGTGTGTGTGTGTGTGTGTGTGTGTGTGTGTGTGTGTGTGTGTGTGTGTGTGTGTGTGTGTGTGTGTGTGTGTGTGTGTGTGTGTGTGTGTGTGTGTGTGTGTGTGTGTGTGTGTAAAGGTTGGCAGGGTGTGAGTATTTATAGGTGAGTAGAAGGAGGGTAGAAGGTTAGGAAGGAGCGAGGTGAAAAAGGTTTACAGACAAGACAAGTCCATCATTTTTAGCTTCTTCTTAAATGCATGGATGCTGTCAATGTGGAAGTCAACCTGACCAGTGATAGCATTTCCGATGCTCATTAGGCGAGGGAGTGGACTGTTCTTCAGATAGTTTCTGCTGTGGGCTCTTCTTATGAACGGCTCAGAAGATCTAGTAGTTCCTGGAACACGAAACTCGACTAGCTGCAGAAGTTCTGGGCAGTCAAGAATTCCACGAATCAACTTGAAGAGGAACACAGCATCAGCAACAGCTCTCCGATGCTCCAAAGGCCGCAGGTTGAATCCCAGCAACGATAGCCCAGCGAGAACCCTATCATTCTAATGAAGCGACGCTGAATTCCCTGAAGTCTGGTTATGTGAATGTCTAGGTAAGGTCGCCATACGACGCCGCCGTATTCTAGGACTTGGAGTACAAAGGACTTATACAAAAGACCCAGTGAATGTGCTGAAAGACCACTCTTCGCCACTCTGGCAATAAGACCGATGACTCGTCTAGCTTTTGTGCAGATGTCATCAATGTGTTGCTCACAAGATAAAGAGGATGTGAGATGGATACCAAGGTCTCTTATGTCACTACAACGTTCCAGGGTTGCTCTATCAGCAGTGTAGTTGTTGACAACAATGTTTCCACTTCTACTGAAAGTAATTACTTTACATTTCTCCACATTAAGAGTCATCTGGTTCATCTCACACCAATGCATAACATGATTAAGGGACCTCTGCAGAACATCACAGTCTTCTCTAGTCTTGATCGGGTAGAACAGCTTAATATCATCAGCATATAGTAGAAACTTAGATTCAATACTCTCAGTAATATCATTGATGAAGACATTAAAAAGATAAGGTCCAAGCAGGGAACCCTGAGGAACCCCGGATTTCACTGGGAATGGATCAGACATACCAGAGCTATATTTCACTACTGAAAATCTATCACTCAGCTATTAATCCAGGTAAATTAATAGCTACACATACTGTACTACCGAGCCGCGTGCAGAGTGGTAACCACAACCTTACGTTAGTTGTGGTGTTTATAATGTTGAATTTTGTGCTAAGTAATGGAGTGGAGCAATGAAGTCACACTGGAGTTTTTGAATCTGTATGAACAAGAACCTGTAATATGGAATCCCCTTAATGCAGACCACAATGACCGCCATAAAGTGTACGATGCATGGAAACGGATTCAAACGCGTCTCTCTATTGAATGTTCCGTGAAGGAACTAAGAAAGAAAAAGGCATACTTGGTGATATACAGGAATCTTTTTGGAAAAGCAAAGAAGACAGGCAAGTAACTACAGACTAGTAACTACATAATACGCTGCAGCACAAGTTATTGATTCCTCTTCAGATATAATACAGTATAATCACTTAACTAAGCAAAACACCAGCTCGTACTGGCTTGGCCTTCTCTCCGTGAGCCTACACATATCACAAGCCACCCCGCGTCGTTTGGACAGTTGTCTCGCGTTAGCTCATGATGGTTCGTCTATCCATCCAAACCTCTGGGTCATTAGCGACTCGCCGAGTCCCGCGGCTTTACGCGTCCGACACAGCCTCGGTGTAAACGAATTATGAGTTTACTTCATCATCTCTTCATTATTTTTCTGCACGTTTTATTAGTGCCGCAGAATTATTTTACTAATACTTAAATAACACGGTTAATGTTTACTCAAAGAAATTTTGTCTAGCGTTTGTCGTTTCCGAGTTTGCAAGGGTTTACAAAAAAATTAATGTCTCATTTTAACTTGTTTGAATTATTAAATGAGACTTATACCAAACTAACCATAATGAATCAAACTGTCATCCATCCACAAGAAATAATTTTATTATTATTATTCTCGCTACAGTGACAGGTTAAAGACGACTCACGCGCAATTTCACTCATAAAAACGTGTTCTTAAACACAAATATCACCATAAAAAGCATATTAGTTCAAGCAAAATCTCCAGCATGATTGTTTCTTAAATAATATAACATGGTGGACACTATACAATTAGTTTGAAAATTATTGCTTGATTATTTTAAGTTTGAAAACACATTACAACTCGGAGTGTTGTCAGTTCTTACAAGCGGCGCGTGGCCGTTCCGCCAGTACCAAAGTTATTTTATTCGGACTAAGGCCGGTTACACACATATGCATCTCGCACGGTGCGACTAGCATTTTTCTTGCTACTAGCATGCAGCTCGAAGACCAACCTGTGTTAATCAATTGGAGCTTACACACATATGCGACTGGCACGGTGCTACTGGCACGGTGCTAGTCGCATGCACCGTCGATAATACGCCATTCATCGACCATTCATGTCGTATTATCGGTCCGGTGAACGGTCGATAATACGACAGATGCTTTTGGCCAGGACGACATCCCAGTATGAACACAATCCTTTAGTTTGAGTGTTTTATGTAACATATACAAAGTGATAAGTAAGATAACATCAGTATATCTATAATATATAATATCTTTCCTGATATTTATGATTAGCGAAACCTAATGAGTGTCATTACTTTGGAAAATATCGCATTTTCCATTAAAAGTCTTCTCTAGTGACTGATTTTATCGCATTCGAGCCTTCGACCAACCGATCAACTGGTGTTGTCCTTGGAACTAATTGCAACTCTAAGGACTATCAGAAGACCAGCCGAGTATTCGACCAACCGATCAACTGGTGTTGTCTTTGGAACCAATTGCAACTCTAAGGACTATCAGAAGACCAGTCTAGCCTTCGACCAACCGATCAACTGGTGTTGTATTTGGAACAAATTGCAACTCTAAGGACTATCAGAAGACCAGTCTAGCCTTCGACCAACCGATCAACTGGTGTTGTATTTGGAACTAATTGCAACTCTAACGACTATCAGAGGACCAGTCGAGCCTTCGACCAACCGATCAACTGGTGTTGTCTTTGGAACTAATTGCAACTCTAACGACTATCAGAAGACCAGTCTAGTCTTCGACCAACCGATCAACTGGTGTTGTCTTTGGAACTAATTGCAACTTTGACGACTATCAGAAGACCAGTCTAGCCTTCGACCAACCGATAAACTGTTGTTGTATTTGGAACCAATTGCAACTCTAAGGACTATCAGAAGACCAGTCTAGCCTTCGACCAACCGATCAACTGGTGTTGTCTTTGGAACTAATTGCAACTCTAACGACTATCAGAAGACCAGCCGAGTCTTCGACCAACCGATCAACTGGTGTTGTATTTGGAACTAATTGCAACTCTAACGACTATCAGAAGACCAGTCGAGCCTTCGACCAACCGATCAACTGGTGTTGTATTTGGAACTAATTGCAACTCTAACGACTATCAGAAGACCAGTCGAGCCTTCGACCAACCTATCAATTGGTGTTGACTTTGGAACTAATTGCAACTCTGACGACTATCAGAAGACCAGTTGACTCTCCCACTCCGTTTAGCTACCAGGCAGCGCCAGTTATCACTAGCTGACGCCTGCGTTTGCTAGCTATTGAACATTGCCGTGCCGTACAACTAAGAATTGTAGCTCCTCACCACTCCTTATATGCTAAGCATCTTGAATCATACCCAGCAGTACTAAGAATTGTAGGCCCTCACCACTCCTCATATGCTAAGCATCTTGAATCATACCCAGCAGTACTAAGAATTGTAGCTCCTCACCACTCCTTATATGCTAAGCATCTTGAATCTTACCCAGCAGTACTAAGAATTGTAGCCCTTCACCACTCCTTATATGCTAAGCATCTTGAATCATACCCAGCAGTACTAAGAATTGTAGCCCCTCACCACTCCTCATATGCTAAGCATCTTGAATCATACCCAGCAGTACTAAGAATTGTAGCTCCTCACCACTCCTTATATGCTAAGCATCTTGAATCATACCCAGCAGTACTAAGAATTGTAGCTCCTCACCACTCCTTATATGCTAAGCATCTTGAATCATACCCAGCAGTACTAAGAATTGTAGCCCTTCACCACTCCTTATATGCTAAGCATCTTGAATCATACCCAGCAGTACTAAGAATTGTAGCCCCTCACCACTCCTCATATACTAAGCATCTTGAATCATACCCAGCAGTACTAAGAATTGTAGCCCCTCACCACTCCTCATATGCTAAGCATCTTGAATCATACCCAGCAGTACTAAGAATTGTAGCCCCTCACCACTCCTTATATGCTAAGCATCTTGAATCATACCCAGCAGTACTAAGAATTGTAGCCCCTCTCCACTCCTCATATGCTAAGCATCTTGAATCATACCCAGCAGTACTAAGAATTGTAGCCCCTCACCACTCCTCATATGCTAAGCATCTTGAATCATACCCAGCAGTACTAAGAATTGTAGCCCCTCACCACTCCTTATATGCTAAGCATCTTGAATCATACCCAGCAGTACTAAGAATTGTAGCCCCTCACCACTCCTCATATGCTAAGCATCTTGAATCATACCCAGCAGTACTAAGAATTGTAGCCCCTCACCACTCCTTATATGCTAAGCATCTTGAATCATACCCAGCAGTACTAAGAATTGTAGCCCCTCACCACTCCTCATATGCTAAGCATCTTGAATCATACCCAGCAGTATTAAGAATTGTAGCCCCTCACGTGCATGGGTGGGGGGTGTGGGTCATACCACTGCACGTGCATTGGTGGGAATGTGGGTCAATACCACTGCACGTGTATGGGTGGGTGGGTGGGTCAATACTATTGTACGTGTATGGGTGGGTGGGTAAATACCACTGTACGTGTATGGGTGGATGGGTCAATACCAATGTACGTGTATAGGTGGGTGGGTGAGTAAATACCACTGAACGTGCATGGGTGGGTGGGTGGGTCAATACCACTGAACGTGCATGGGTGGGGGGTGTGGGTCAATACCACTGCACGTGCATTGGTGGGCAGGTGGGTCAATACCACTGCACGTGCATGGGTAGGTCAATACTGTTAAATAACATTTTTTTTATTTTGTTATATTTTTATTACTCTGTATGTACAGTATTTAGTTTAAGAATGTTGATTATATAGGTAGTTAAGGTAGTTTATTATTACTTTATATATACTGATGCATTTATATCGTAGACTAGATTTAAAAAATGTATTCACAGATTATGGAATACTAAATTTAGTATTTCTTGAGACATTAAACATGCTTTATGAACTGTATTTTTGTCGTTTATTTAAATTTTTCACCTTATTAGTTATTTCTCT
Source organism: Stictocephala bisonia (assembly GCA_035578905.1). Lineage (NCBI taxonomy): Eukaryota > Metazoa > Arthropoda > Insecta > Hemiptera > Membracidae > Stictocephala > Stictocephala bisonia. The sequence continues at coordinate 30,320 of JAQJVL010003343.1, forward strand.
AATTATCTAGACATCTGCTTGTCAGGAACACACCTGGCCAACATAAATCTGGATCAATGGAGTTCTACTCCAATGATATCAAACTATATTAAGGGTTTTCGTCTAACCAGCTCAGTCGGCGCTGGATGGAGTTTAGTTCTACATTTCGCCGCCACGTGTAGCAAAATGCATGTTGTACTACCACATACGCAGCCTGTTCCCCTCCCTCTCCCCACGCCCATCCCCGCCACGCATCAGGCCTAGATACAGCTTCTACGATATTGTGTTCCACTCTTGATATTGCCTGGACTGACTCCGGCCCGCGCAGCTCTGTATGTCAAGACTGAGGATAGGGTAAAAAATACACTCATTGTGTTATTTTATATATTTTCATAATATATAAAATAATATGAAATATAAATAATAGCTGCCCCTTAATTTTTAAATAAAACGTGTATTGCGGGTTGCCTAGAGTGTTAAGTATGTACCCAACTGTGATTAGATATTTTTAACGGAAGTATGTAGGTAACAATGTTTGTTAAAGGAAGCCGCAGATGAGTGGGAGTACCCGAACTTAAGAGCGCATGTTATATAAGAAAGCTAGGTTAACAGTGTATTTATTAAAAATTCAGAACAATTAAATTCAAAATTTATTTAAATAGGTAGGCTAACAGTACGTGTGAGAAAGATTACTTGTGGTAGGTAGGGAGGGAGTAGAGCGCGGCACACATTGGCGCATGCCCATCAAGGAAAACCAGTCTGGCGTCCGGAGTCCTATACCCGAGTTTCGCAGCCGCTGTATGAGTGGTGACGTAACGCGCTTGTCCACCGAGCACAAGTCCTCGCACATGCGCGCCAGACCAGTAGCTGACGGGTGAATAGCGTACGAAGGTAGCCGACAGTCGCCGTAAGTACACGAAAGCATTTTATATAGTACATATGTAAATGGTCGTCATCTTTTGCATTTTTTATAGTATAACGATTGAATTTAAGAAGGGAGGAGGGACTTCCCTTCCGAAGGTGTCATATTTCCGAAAGCATGCGCATGGTTTTGCCACTAGGTGCGCATTTGCACAGAGTAAAATCGATATTTGTTATAGTGCATATACGAAATATTGCATTTGTTATAGTGTATATATGAGTAGAGTAACAACGCGCATGCGCGCTGGACCAGCAGCTGATGCGTACGAAGGTAGCCGACGGTAATAATCGAAGTTTAAAAGTGCATTTATTATAGTACATATATAAAAGGTCGCCATCTTTTTACATTTTATATAGTATAACGGGGAAAAGATTAGGAGTGTATTTTATATAGTATAACAAGGGAAATGCCGCCATCTTGAAAAAATTTCATTTTATATAGTATGATGTGGGAATTTGGAGGGAAATTTAGGAATTTGAGGGAAATTTAGGGAGGGACTTTTCCCACGGTGGGTTGGTAATATTAATTAATTAAAAGGTAGCGCCTTCATTTTCCGTGATACTACAGAGACCTGAGTTTGAAACTGTCCCTTACTGTCTACTACTAGCCTAACAAAATTGCCGGTTAATTTCAAAATGTATGACCTTGCCGATACTTTTCTGGTTTTGTACTACACTATGTAGGGGACGCAACAGTCAACTTAGCCTCAATCAGCGCTGGACTGATACTTTTTGTATGTGATTCATAGATGTATTCTTACGTTACCAACCTGAATAGACGACACAACACTCCCTTTCTCCACAATCAGCGCTGGACTGGCACTTGTGAATGTAATACATAGATCTATGCTTACGTTACCAACCTGCATAAACGACACAGCACTCCCTCTCTCCACAATCAGCGCTGGACTGGCACTTGTGAATGTAATACATAGATCTATGCTTACGTTACCAACCTGCATAGACGACACAGCACTCCCTTTCTCCACAACCAGCGCTGGACTGGCACTTGTGAATGTGATACATAGATCTATGCTTACGTTACCAACCTGCATAGACGACACAGCACTCCCTTACTCCACAACCAGCGCTGGACTGGCACTTGTGAATGTGATACATAGATCTATGCTTACGTTACCAACCTGCATAGACGACACAGCACTCCCTTTCTCCACAACCAGCGCTGGACTGGCACTTGTGAATGTGATACATAGATCTATGCTTACGTTACCAACCTGCATAGACGACACAGCACTCCCTTTCTCCACAATCAGCGCTCAACTGGCACTTGTGAATGTGATACATAGATCTATGCTTACGTTACCAACCTGCATAGACGACACAGCACTCTCCTACTCCACAACCAGCGCTGGACTGGCACTTGTGAATGTGATACATAGATCTATGCTTACGTTACCAACCTACATACACGACACAGCACTCCCTTTCTCCACAATCTGCGCTGAACTGGCACTTGTGAATGTGATACATAGATCTATCACAAATGCACCCATGCACGTGGAATTTCTGTGTCTTTTATTTAAATGCTTTAAATGTTTTTTTCCTATAGTCTAAGGTTGATCAGCCTTACAAGCATAAGTTATTTAAAAATAAAGTCTACTAGCTTCTCATGTAAAGACATTCACAAAGTGCCAGGTTCAAAACCAAATCGACCATTTCTTAATTTAAGAAAGACACAAGAGCTGCATTATAGATATAAGAAGCAGAAGGGGCGCTGAGTGTGGGACTGACCACTATCTAATAATAATAAAGATTAGACAAAAACTGTGCAAGGGGAAAAGAGAGAAACAAAAAGTAAAACCGAAAGCAGACCTAACCAAACTTGCAAATAAAGATACAAAAAAAGAGTTTGAGCTGAAACTGTCTAACAGATTTCAAGCCTAGTAAGTAAAGGCCCAAAGATGTAGGGCGGGTAGCGGGCAACTCCAGGCTCCAACATGGTCCTCAGGCCAGGCTAGCAGTGGAGAATATCGAAGTTCCCCCGGACGGCGGGCTGAGGGCTGAAAGTCCCACTCAAGGACCCTGGACTGTAGGACAACACCACAGCACATTAAGAACAGTCCAGCCATCACAACACAAATATTATACATAACCACTAAACATGACATGGCAACACAAAACGGGCACAGACAAAATTATACAGGATTAGCACACTAGAAAAAATAAAAGATCTATTTTTTAGGTTATGAATAATTATGTTGGCAAACTCAGATTTAAGACGAATTACAGATTAACAAATTATCAAAGAATTAATTACGTATATGGAACTAAAAATGACAAACTGAAAACTAGGATATGGATACATGAGCAATCTGTCATAACATGAAAATCAAACTAAAGATAGGCTAGGTTATTGTCCATGAACAAAAAGATATGGTAAATCGGTAACTACAACTGTAAAAAGGCTCAATAAACATACAGAATTAAAATTGAAAATAAAACAAGATATAATAAAGCAATTACTGGTAAACCTGTAACCTGGAGCACATGGCTCAAACATAGGTTAACTAAACTAGACAAAGAAAATACAAATTTAACAAAACCCTAAAACACAAGCAAGAACGATTAATATGATGGAAACAAAATATTCTCACCAAAAGGGTGATTCGATATTAGAAATTTACAAAATGAACACTTACGTTACAGTGTCTCTCAGCCACGCATAGTTAGTTGATCGGCAGACAGCACAAGACTAACCTCCGCAGACCCACTGAAACGCTCGAACCATCTAGAAGGCTGGCCAAGCGGACCGAAGCTATGTTCAATTCGGACTATGTCCAATCCAATGCAGTAATGTCCGTTACTGCATTTGTTTAATATTGCCGGCTGTGCTGGTCACTAGCTAATGGTCATTACTGCATTTGTTTAATATTGCCGGCTGTGCTGGTCACTAGCTAATGGTCGTTACTGCATTTGTTTAATATTGCTGGTTGTGCTGGTCACTGGCTAATGTCCGTTAATGCATTTGTTTAATATTGCCGGCTGTGCTGGTCACTAGCTAATGGTCATTACTGCATTTGTTTAATATTGCCGGCTGTGCTGGTCACTAGCTAATGGTCGTTACTGCATTTGTTGAATATTGCCGGCTGGGCTGGTCACTAGCTAATGGTCGTTACTGCATTTGTTTAATATTGCCGGCTGTGCTGTTCACTAGCTAATGGTCGTTACGGAATTTCTTTAATATTGCTGGCTCGGCTAGTCACAAGCTAATGGTCGTTACTGCATTTGTTGAATATTGCCTGCTAAGATGGTCACTAACTAATGGTCGTTACTGCATTTGTTTAATATTGATGGCTGGGCTGGTCACTAGCTAATGGTCGTTACTGAATTTGTTTACTATTGCCGGCTGTGCTGGTCACTAGCTAATGGTCGTTACTGCATTTGTTGAATATTGCCGGCTAGGCAGGTCACTAGCTAATGGTCGTTACTGCATTTGTTTAATATTGCTGGCTGGGCTGGTCACTAGCTAATGGTCGTTACTGCATTTGTTTAATATTGCCGTCTGGGCTGGTCATTGGCTAATGATCGTTACTGCATTTGCTTAATATTGCCGGCTGTGCTGGTCACTAGCTAATGGTCGTTACTGCATTTGTTTAATATTGCCGGCTGGGCTGGTCACTGGCTAATGGTCGTTACTGCATTTGTTTAATATTGCCGGCTGTGCTGGTCACTAGCTAATGGTCGTTACTGCATTTGTTTAATATTGCCGGCTGTGCTGGTCACTAGCTAATGGTCATTACTGCATTTGTTTAATATTGCCGGCTGTGCTGGTCACTAGCTAATGGTCGTTACTGCATTTGTTTAATATTGCCGGCTGTGCTGTTCACTAGCTAATGGTCGTTACTGCATTTGTTTAATATTGCTGGCTGTGCTGGTCACTAGCTAATGGTCGTTACTGCATTTGTTTAATATTGCCGGCTGGGCTGGTCACTGGCTAATGATCGTTACTGCATTTGTTTAATATTGCCGGCTGTGCTGGTCACTAGCTAATAGTCGTTACTGCATTTGTTGAATATTGCCGGCTGGGCTGGTCACTAGCTCATGATCGTTACTGCATTTGTTGAATATTGCCGGCTAAGATGGTCACTAGCTAATGGTCGTTACTGCATTGGTTTAATATTGATGGCTGGGCTGGTCACTAGCTAATGGTCGTTACTGCATTTGTTTAATATTGCCGGCTGTGCTAGTCACTGGCTAATGATCGTTATAGATTTTGTTGAATATTGCCGGCTGTGCTGGTCACTGGCTAATGTCCGGCCACTGGCTAATGTCCTTTACTGCATTTGTCGAATATTGCCGGCTGTGCTGGTCACTGGCTAATGATCGTTATAGCAATTGTTGAATATTGCCGGCTGTGCTGGTGACAGGCTAATGATCGTTATAGCATTTGTTGAATATTGCCGGCTGGGCTGGTCACTGGCTAATGATCGTTACTGCATTTGTTAAATATTGCCAGCTATGCTGGTCACTAGGTAATGTCCTTTACTGGATTTGTTGAATATTGCCGGCTGTGCTGGTCACTGGCTAATGTCCTTTACTGCATTTGTTTAATATTGCCAGCTGTGCTGGTCACTGGCTAATGTCCTTTACTGCATTTGTTGAATTATGCCGGCTCTGCTGGTCACTGGCTAATGATCGTTATAGCATTTGTTGAATATTGCCGGCTGTGTAAGTCACTGGCTAATGATCGTTATAGCATTTGATGAATATTGACGGTTGTGTTGGTCAATGGCTAATGTCCGTTACTGCATTTGTTGAATATTCCAGGCTGTGCTGGTCACTGGCTAATGATCGTTATAGCATTTGTTGAATATTGCCGGCTGTGCTGGTCACTGGCTAATGATCGTTATAGCATTTGTTGAATATTACCGGCTTGGCTGGTCACCATGGGCGGATCTAGGGGGGGGGGCTGTGGGGGCTGCAGCCCCCCCTTTGGGATTTTTATAATTTTTTTTTCAGACAGAATTTAACCCTACTTATAGTAATGATGTATAGTAATGATGAACGTAAAGGTAAAAGAGCTTATAACTTCATAGTGAACCAGTGCATTTCCATTGCATGTCAGGTCCAAGGCCAAGTGACAAACTCACTTTTTTTTTTAGTCTCGTATTTTTATACGAGTCTAGTGTATAAAAATAGATACGCCGCGCCGCACCGACGCCATGTCGAGTCACTCCCCTCCACTTCCACAATAAGTGACTCGCACTTAGTGTAATCCATGTAACTAATAATGTGCTACGGACTGTAATCCATGTAACTAATAACGTGCTACGGACTGTAATCCCTGTAACTAAAAACGTGCTACGGACTGTAATCCATGTAACTAATAATGTGCTACGGACTGTAATCCATGTAACTAATAATGTGCTAAAGACTGTAATCCATGTAACTAATAACGTGCTACAAACTGTAATCCCTGTAACTAAAAACGTGCTACGGACTGTAATCCATGTAACTAATAATGTGCTACGGACTGTAATCCATGTAACTAAAAACGTGATACGGACTGTAATCCATGTAACTAAAAACGTGATACGGACTGTTATCCATGTAACTAAAATCGTGCTACGGACTGTAATCCCTGTAACTAAAAACGTGCTACGGTCTTTAATCCATGTAACTAAAAACGTGATACGGGCTGTAATCCCTGTAACTAAAAACGTGATACGGACTGTTATCCCTGTAACTAAAAACGTGATACGGACTGTAAACCCTGTAACTAAAAACGTGATACGGGCTGTAAACCATTTAACTAATAATGTGCTACGGACTGTAATCCATGTAACTAATAACGTGCTACGGACTGTAATCCCTGTAACTAAAAACGTGCTACGGACTGTAATCCATGTAACTAATAATGTGCTACGGATTGTAATCCCTGTAACTAAAAACGTGATACGGACTGTAATCCATGTAACTAAAAACGTGATACGGACTGTAATCCATGTAACTAAAATCGTGCTACGGACTGTAATCCCTGTAACTAAAAACGTGCTACGGTCTGTAATCCATGTAACTAAAAACGTGATACGGGCTGTAATCCCTGTAACTAAAAACGTGATACGGACTGTAATCCTTGTAACTAAAAACGTGATACGGGCTGTAATCCATGTAACTAATAATGTGCTACGGACTGTAATCCCTGTAACTAAAAACGTGATACGGGCTGTAATCCATGTAACTAATAATGTGCTACGGACTGTAATCCCTGTAACTAAAAACGTGATACGGTCTGTAATCCATGTAACTAATAATGTGCTACGGACTGTAATCTATGTAACTAAAAACGTGATACGGACTGTAATCCCTGTAACTAAAAACGTGATACGGACTGTAATCCCTGTAACTAAAAACGTGATACGGGCTGTAAACCATGTAACTAATAATGTGCTACGGACTGTAATCCATGTAACTAATAATGTGCTACGGACTGTAATCCCTGTAACTAAAAACGTGATACGGACTGTAATCCATGTAACTAAAAACGTGATACGGACTGTAATCCCTGTAACTAAAAACTTGATACGGACTGTAATCCCTGTAACTAAAAACGTGATACGGACTGTAATCCATGTAACTAAAAACGTGATACGGACTGTAATCCATGTAACTAAAAACGTGATACGGACTGTAATCCCTGTAACTAAAAACGTGATACGGACTGTAATCCATGTAACTAAAAACGTGATACGGACTGTAATCCATGTAACTAAAAACGTGCTACGGACTGTAATCCCTGTAACTAAAAACGTGATACGGGCTGTAAACCATGTAACTAATAATGTGCTACGGACTGTAATCCCTGTAACTAAAAACGTGATACGGACTGTAATCCATGTAACTAAAAACGTGCTACGGACTGTAATCCATGTAACTAAAAACGTGATACGGACTGTAATCCCTGTAACTAAAAACGTGCTACGGACTGTAATCCATGTAACTAATAATGTGCTACGGACTGTAATCCATGTAACTAATAACGTGCTACGGACTGTAATCTCTGTAACTAAAAACGTGATACGGGCTGTAATCCATGTAACTAATAACGAGCTACGGACTGTAATCCCTGTAACTAAAAACGTGATACGGACTGTAATCCATGTAACTAATAATGTGCTACGGACTGTAATCCCTGTAACTAAAAACGTGATACGGACTGTAATCCATGTAACTAATAATGTGCTACGGACTGTAATCCATGTAACTAATAACGTGCTACGGACTGTAATCCCTGTAACTAAAAACGTGCTAAGGACTGTAATCCATGTAACTAATAATGTGTTACGGACTGTAATCCATGTAACTAATAATGTGCTACGGACTGTAATCCATGTAACTAATAACGTGCTACGGACTGTAATCCCTGTAACTAAAAACGTGATACGGGCTGTAAACCATGTAACTAATAATGTGCTACGGACTGTAATCCCTGTAACTAAAAACGTGATACGGACTGTAATCCATGTAACTAAAAACGTGCTACGGACTGTAATCCATGTAACTAAAAACGTGCTACGGACTGTAATCCATGTAACTAAAAACGTGCTACGGGCTGTAATCCCTGTAACTAAAAACGTGCTACGGACTGTAATCCATGTAACTAATAATGTGCTACGGACTGTAATCCCTGTAACTAAAAACGTGATACGGACTGTAATCCATGTAACTAAAAACGTAATACGGACTGTAATCCCTGTAACTAAAAACGTGCTACGGACTGTAATCCAAAACTAATAATGTGTGACGGACTGTAATCCATGTAACTAATAACGTGCTACGGACTGTAATCCCTGTAACTAAAAACGTGATACGGGCTGTAATCCATGTAACATATAACGTGCTACGGACTGTAATCCCTGTAACAGTCTAACACAATGTTTAACTATTGTCGAAGTTTTTCTAATGTGATAATAGTATTCTTTTAAGGGCCGTTAGCCGTTAACACCGTTTAGTATTTCTTATTGTGGCTCTTAAGATACATAATCTGCATTCCCTTAAAATTTCAAAGACAGTCAGAGATACAGTTTTGGAGATCACATGTTCAGTGGTTGGTGTTTCACTCTTATTACAGTATCTAGATTTGTTTTCCCAAAATTTTTAGCTTTGGAAAACTAAATAAAGTTTAATGATTAGCACTCACCTGAGATATAGGCTGCATTGCACACACATACAGCTGCAAGTAATTGCCAGACAAGCCTTATAGTTTCCATAATTTGCAACTGACAACTGTGGAAATGTGACATTCCAGCTGATATATAGTCTGACCACTGTCCTTCAAAATCTGACATACTCCTGACAGCCTCAAGATATGTATGATTTACTGTACAACCAAAGTGGAACAGGTAAAATCCCTATTTGCTACTTTATTATCAGCCAAGTAACACCTTGTAGAAGCTATTTATTGTTTAATCCTCTCATAATTAGTTGTAATAAAGAATTGCAATATTTTATGGGCTTTCAAACCTAGTATATTTCTGGGCTATTCTTATTTACAATATACAGTATTTACTTTATGTAGCATAGACATTTTACTAAATATGACCTTAGTATTTAGTAAAGCTATAATAGTCATTGCCTTATTAAAAATTTCAATTATTGAAAACCCCTTTAGCCTGTCAAAAACCGATTCTTTCTTATCCTGAACATGTCTAAATGTATAGATTAAATCTTTGAGAGGTAAACAAGTTCAGATGCATACTTGATGAAAATTTGATAGTTGTTTAAACTACAAAAGATATTTTCTTTATCTTTATCACCGAACATGTAGAAGTGATGACCTTCCCACCCACCTATACACATTCAGTGTTGATAACCCTCGCTGTACGTGCAGAAGTGATGACTTCCCACTCACCCATACACATTCAGTGGTGATAACCCTCGCAGTACATGCAGAAGTGATGACTTCCCACTCACCCATACACATTCAGTGGTGATAACCCTCGCTGTTCGTGCAAAAGTGATGACTTCCCACTCACCCATACACATTCAGTGGTGATAACCCTCGCTGTACGTGCAGAACTGATGACCTTCCCACCCACCCGTACACATTAAGTGGTGATAACCCTCGCTGTACGCGCAGAACTGATGACCTTCCCACCCACCCATACACATTCAGTGGTGATAACCCTCGCTGTACGTGCAGAACTGATGACCTTCCCACCCACCCATACACATTCAGTGGTGATAACCCTCGCTGTACGTGCAGAACTGATGACCTTCCCACCCACCCATACACATTAAGTGGTGATAACCCTCGCTGTACGTGCAGAACTGATGACCTTCCCACTCACCCATACACATTCAGTGGTGATAATCCTTGCTGTACGTGCAGAACTGATGACCTTCCCACCCACCCATACACATTAAGTGGTGATAACCCTCCCTGTATGTACAGAAATGATGATCTGCCCACCCACCCATTTGTGGATAGTAGACAAGAGTGAGGAGGGTTGTCAATATCATGGTATCCATGACAAAATGGAGAGATGTTTTCTGGACTCCTCTGTAATAGAACAATCGGAGGAACGTTGCTTTAATCCAAAATACATAGCTTAGTGTGTAGTGTGGTCACTGATTGAGTTCGACTTAGGCACAGAAAAGGCACTATACTAGGTGGTGCAATCAACGGACTTACAGATTAACGTGGAATCCAAACCACATAGTACTGCTGTGACGAGGCTGAACAAAGATGTCCCTTCCCTGTACAATCTGTTTACCACACAAAATGGATTTCCAGGTGATCTAGTGTTTTTAATTTTATAAAAATTACACAAAAATATGATTTTACTTTAATATCAGGTGACTTGAATGAATAGTCAAAAGGACAGAGTTGCTTAATCTTCACCATTATGATCAAAGTCAGCGTCTAAAGCCTGGTCAAGAACAAACATTTACTTCCCTATTATTATCCTGGATTGAAACGTATGGTGCATTAGGTTCTAGAACATTTGGGTCTAGTGGAATGCGGTATATTTCTTCCCAGTCTTTTTTTATGAGCAATATCTCTTCAGCAGACATCAAAATTGTATGAGTTATGCCCTTGGTTAAGACTTCAAGATGTTTCTTGTGCAAGGAGAGCTCCCTCCATAGTGGTTTTACTAATTTCTTTACACACTTTTGGGTCTGTAATTAATTTGGCAAATTGTCCATGTGATGTTCTCTATTTTAAATATGATTTAGGACCTGGTTACATACACAGTTGGATTGCTTCTATGATTTACACTAAGCCAATCCTGTCCATGATCACTCACGTCTTCATTCCGTATTTCACAGTGTAAAACTTTTTTTATCAGTAAAAATCAAGTATTTTTCCACATTTAAGTAAATTGGGTGACATCAATTGAGCGAAAATGAAGGTACATTGGTATATGAAGTAAGTATTCATTCATATTTAGGAGGGCTAAAATCAGGAAGAAGTATGTTTTAATTTTTTTTATTAGATATTAATAATTGTAATATTGCTTTGTAGGATCCATTATAAGCTAGTTTTGTTTTTCTCTAGTTACAGTAAAATATTTTCCTTGTTGAATACTGTTTATTTCAACCACTTATTATTAACTTTTTTGGTATTTATCGAGTAGCCAGAGGCAGTACAATATTTAACATATAAAAATAAACTTATGTTACTAAACAATATAAAGTTAAGGAGTCGTTTATGGGTCTCTAGACAATACAATCACTCTGAAAGAACTCTTCAATTGAATAAAGTTATTTTTCTATTAGGTTTTTTTTCAATAGAGTACTAAAACACTTCATTGGTAATTTTCTTAGCCAAGGTGGTAGGTGGTTGTGGTAGTAGAGTCGAATGCTAATCTGGTCAGGATCAGAGACTTGAGTCTAACTCAGTCGGCAGTAGGCAACGTGTACTTCGTGCCTCCATCGTGTGTCATGGTTGTGCTCCTGGCTTCTGGTTGGCAGCGTACCCAAACAGCTCTTAACGTTGATCAGCAAAGTGAAAACACACCATATGTACCAACTCGAAGTAGCCTTTGTAAGAGTCCTGTAACCCAAGCTACAGACTATACGGATTGCTGATTTCTGGTTTTAAAATGATGTGCGTGAGGGAGAAGAACCCCAAGCTTTTATACCGTAAGTCATGCTGCTGAAGAAGCATACAAACTAAACTGTCTTCAATATGTCGTAATCAACAGAAGCTGATAGTCTGTATAGTAATAATACAGACTAAACCAATCTGCACCGTTCTTCTGGAGAAATGCCATCCAGGATGACACGAACGGTGTCAGCTTCAGAAAGGGTGAGGCGCAACGCTTGACGAGCTTCCTTGACTGAAGAGACATAGGCTGCCAGAGACTCGCCCCTACCCTGCGACCGATAAAATCTGTCCATGACCATCCTCTCCCTGAGTCGAATGGGAAGAAACGACGAAAGTAACTCTCGATGGAACGAGTCCACCGAGGCATCACTGGCCAAGACAGAACTCAGCAACTCCCCAACGGGACCTCTACAATAAGGGAAAACCAGACGAAGCAAGTCCCCAGCCTGCATGCCGGGCATCTCACTAAGTCTGAGAAAGGCCACCAGAAACTTAAGAAGCTCCTCAGGATCCATCCCATCGATCACAGGGAGATTCTGGATCATGGGCGTGAGAGGGTTAGGCAGCTTGTGGTAGCTCAGCTGCAGAAGAGCAGGTGAACCCAAAGAAGTAGTAGGAACGGCAGCTGGAGCCGAACCACAAGCAACCTCAACAGAAACGCCTGCAGGCTCAGAAGGAACCTCAGGCACAGTGAGAGCCGGTGTCTCAGCCTGCGGCCTCGACACGGTGGGCGAAAGTGTGAAATTAGGCCGCTGACCCAGACCCGTAGGAGTCGTGGAACCGGAGAGTGCCTGAAAAATCTCCTCAAGCCTAGATACACTCTCCAAGATCCACGCCCTATCCGACGGCTCCAACCCCGGCGCCCGGTTGACCAGCCTTAAACGGGCAAGCAGATGCCCCAAACGTGCAAGGCGGCAGGCCCGGTCACGACCTACTGGAGGTTCAAACTGCAAATCCTCTAACACCCCTTCCCAATCTTCCACCTTCCGTTTACAAATCCCCAACTCATCACCAACCTCCAGCAGGTCAGACCAATCCACCGCCGTACCCGCGGACAACTGCTCCCGCAGCAACCTCCGGAGATTCAGAACATCACCCTCCGGAGTCACACCCCGCGACCTCAATTCGAAAATCAACTCCTCCTTGACTAGGAGCGCAACATTCTGCGCGAAATATATAACAAAGGGGGGCCCCGAATGGACTTTCTGCCCCGGGGCCTCCAAGGGCCTAGCTACGGGCCTGGTTGCGTCAACTGTCCTCGCGACCCGCGTGAAGGCGCCAAAGTAGATATTACTACTTTCTGCTTTCTGTAGGCTACGTAACAATAAAGATGGTCATATGATGTGTGTTTCAGTTATCTGTGATGCTTTTTATCACTATGGATTGGTATTTAAAAAAAAACACCGCGTAAAATAGAATACAAAACTAGTAGGAAACTTGAATATGATGGGTTTGTTGTTGGAACTATTCGGAAGATTATACATTCCTTTTTCGCTACTAATTCACCTCCAACACTTTCTGCAGTTTTAGAAAAAGTAAACGAAGATCCAGATCTTCCCGAGTTTAAAAGAACAACGCTGTGGAGGCTGGTTAGGGAAAATGGATTTTGCTTTGAAAAGCGCAGAAGACAGTCTTTATTGTTAGAAAGAGACGATTTAATTGTTTGGCGCCATTCATACTTAAGATCAATGAGGCAGTTTAGGAAACAAAAGAGAAATATTGTGTTTATGGACGAAACATGGGTAAATGTTGGGCAAGCGACCTCAAAAATATGGAGAGATACAACTATTAAAACACCGAAGGATGCTTTCTTAGCTGGACTGACGACGGGGTTAAAAGACCCAACTCAACGAGGGCCCCGTTTTGTTATTGTGCATGCAGGAGGAGAAAGTGGCTTTGTTGAAGGAGCGCAGCTTATATTTTTAGCAAAAAAAGGAGCAGCCGATTTCCACGCTGAAATGGATGGAGAAACATATGAAGGCTCACCTGTCGTCAAGTGTAAGTGTTAATAGCCTAGTGTACTTTGAGCTTGGTTAGGAAGACTAAGCATGTTACTACGTCACGTTATAAAAGGCTCACCTGCCGTCAAGTGTGTGTTAATAGCCTAGTGTACTTTGAGCTTGGTTAGGAAGACTAAGCATGTTACTACGTCACGTTATAAAAGGCTCACCTGTCGTCAAGTGTAAGTGTTAATAGCCTAGTGTACTTTGTGCTTGGTAAGGAAGACTAAGCATGTTACTACGTCACGTTATAAAAGGCTCACCTGTCGTCAAGTGTAAGTGTTAATAGCCTAGTGTACTTTGTGCTTGGTAAGGAAGACTAAGCATGTTACTACGTCACGTTATAAAAGGCTCACCTGTCGTCAAGTGTAAGTGTTAATAGCCTAGTGTACTTTGAGCTTGGTTAGGAAGACTAAGCATGTTACTACGTCACGTTATAAAAGGCTCACCTGTCGTCAAGTGTAAGTGTTAATAGCCTAGTGTACTTTGAGCTTGGTTAGGAAGACTAAGCATGTTACTACGTCACGTTATAAAAGGCTCACCTGTCGTCAAGTGTAAGTGTTAATAGCCTAGTGTACTTTGTGCTTGGTTAGGAAGACTAAGCATGTTACTACGTCACGTTATAAAAGGCTCACCTGTCGTCAAGTGTAAGTGTTAATAGCCTAGTGTACTTTGTGCTTGGTTAGGAAGACTGAGCATGTTACTACGTCACGTTATAAAAGGCTCACCTGTCGTCAAGTGTAAGTGTTAATAGCCTAGTGTACTTTGTGCTTGGTTAGGAAGACTAAGCATGTTACTACGTCACGTTATAAAAGGCTCACCTGTCGTCAAGTGTAAGTGTTAATAGCCTAGTGTACTTTGTGCTTGGTAAGGAAGACTAAGCATGTTACTACGTCACGTTATAAAAGGCTCACCTGTCGTCAAGGGTAAGTGTTAATAGCCTAGTGTATTTTGTGCTTCGCAAGGAAACCTAAGCCTGTTACTACGTCAAATTATAAAAGGCTCACATGTCGTTATTTGCCAACTGTACCTTGAGCTTGGCAAGGAAGGCTAAGCCTGTTACTACGTCACATTATAAAAGGCTCACATGTCGTTATTTGCCAACTGTACCTTGAGCTTGGCAAGGAAGGCTAAGCCTGTTACTACGTCACGTTATAAAAGGCTCACATGTCGTTATTTGCCAACTGTACCTTGAGCTTGGCAAGGAAGGCTAAGCCTGTTACTACGTCACGTTATAAAAGGCTCACATGTCGTTATTTGCCAACTGTACCTTGAGCTTGGCAAGGAAGGCTAAGCCTGTTACTACGTCACGTTATAAAAGGTTCACATGTCGTTATTTGCCAACTGTACCTTGAGCTTGGCAAGGAAGGCTTAGCCTGTTACTACGTCACGTTATAAAAGGCTCACATGTCTATGTAGTATTTGTGGAGTACCCATTTGTGTAGGTAGTAGTACAATGTAATATCAGTCGAGATGGTTTGTTCTAGGCAGTAGTAAAATGTAATATCAGTCGAGGTGGTTTGTTCTAGGTAGTAGTACAAAGTAATGTCAGTCGAGGTGGTTTGTTCTAGGTAGTAGTACAATGTAATGTCAGTCGAGATGGTTTGTTCTAGGTAGTAAAACAATGTAATGTCAGTCGAGCTTGTTTGTTCTAGGTAGTAGTACAAAGTAATGTCAGTCGAGGTGGTTTGTTCTATGTAGTAGTACAAAGTAATATCAGTCGAGGTGGTTTGTTCTAGGTAGTAGTACAAAGTAATGTCAGTCGAGATGGTTTGTTCTAGGTAGTAGTACATTGTAATATCAGTCGAGATGGTTTGTTCTAGGTAGTAGTACAATGTAATATCAGTCGAGATGGTTTGTTCTAGGCAGTAGTAAAATGTAATATCAGTCGAGGTGGTTTGTTCTAGGTAGTATTAAAAAGTAATGTCATTCGAGGTGGTTTGTTCTAGGTAGTAGTACAATGTAATGTCAGTCGAGCTCTTTTGTTCTAGGTAGTAGTACAAAGTAATGTCAGTCGAGGTGGTTTGTTCTATGTAGTAGTACAAAGTAATATCAGTCGAGGTGGTTTGTTCTAGGTAGTAGTACAAAGTAATGTCAGTCGAGGGGGTTTGTTCTATGTAGTAGTACAAAGTAATGTCAGTCGAGGTGGTTTGTTCTAGGCAGTAGTAAAATGTAATATCAGTCGAGATTGGTTTTTTCTAGGTAGTAGTAGTATGTAATATCAGTCGAGATGATTTGTTCTAGGTAGTAGTGCAATGTAATGTCAGTCGAGGTAGTTTGTTATATGTAGTAGTGCAATGTAATATCAGTCGAGATGGTTTTTTTCTAGGTAGTAGTAGTATGTAATATCAGTCGAGATGATTTGTTATAGGTAGTAGTGCAATGTAATGTCAGTCGAGGTGGTTTGTTATAGGTAGTAGTACAATGTAATGTCAGTCGAGGTGGTTTGTTCTAGGCAGTAGTAAAATGTAATATCAGTCGAGATGGTTATTTTCTAGGTAGTAGTAGTATGTAATATCAGTCGAGATGGTTTGTTCTAGGTAGTAGTACAATGTAATGTAAGTCGATATTGTTTGTTCTATGTAGTAGTACAATGTAATGTCATTCAAGATGGTTTGTTATAGGTAGCAGTACAATGTAATGTCAGTCGAGATGGTTTGTTCTAGGTAGTAGTACAATGTAATGTCAGTCGAGATGGTTTGTTATAGGTAGTAGTACAATGTAATGTCAGTCGAGATGGTTTGTTATAGGTAGCAGTACAATGTAATGTCAGTCGAGATGGTTTGTTCTAGGTAGTAGTACAATGTAATGTTAGTCGAGATGGTTTGTTATAGGTAGTAGTACAATGTAATGTCAGTCGAGATGGTTTGTTATAGGTAGCAGTACAATGTAATGTCAGTCGAGATGGTTTGTTCTAGGTAGTAGTACAAGGTAATATCAGTCGAGATGGTTTGTTATATGTAGTAGTATAATGTAATGTCAGTCGAGATGGTTTGTTCTATGTAGTAGTACAATGTAATGTCAGTCGAGATGGTTTGTTATAGTTAGCAGTACAATGTAATGTCAGTCGAGATGGTTTGTTCTATGTAGTAGTACAATGTAATGTCAGTCGAGATGGTTTGTTATAGTTAGCAGTACAATGTAATGTCAGTCGAGATGGTTTGTTATAGGTAGCAGTACAATGTAATGTCAGTCGAGATGGTTTGTTCTATGTAGTAGTACAATGTAATGTCAGTCGAGATGGTTTGTTATAGTTAGCAGTACAATGTAATGTCAGTCGAGATGGTTTGTTATAGGTAGCAGTACAATGTAATGTCAGTCGAGATGGTTTGTTCTATGTAGTAGTACAATGTAATGTCAGTCGAGATGGTTTGTTATAGTTAGCAGTACAATGTAATGTCAGTCGAGATGGTTTGTTATAGGTAGCAGTACAATGTAATGTCAGTCGAGGTGGTTTGTTATAGGTAGCAGTACAATGAAATGTCAGTCGAGATGGTTTGTTCTATGTAGTAGTACAATGTAATGTCAGTCGAGATGGTTTGTTATAGTTAGCAGTACAATGTAATGTCAGTCGAGATGGTTTGTTATAGGTAGCAGTACAATGTAATGTCATTCGAGATGGTTTGTTCTAGGTAGTAGTTTATTATGTGGACTGATAGTATCTTTGATAAAGTAGTACATGTTTATTCACTCTCAAGTTACTTGACTAAGTTAGTCTCTGGATCATATCTTTTACAGTTATAACTTCTGAATTAATTTATATGCTATTTTATTTATTTTTTTAAATTAAACTCAATATTTTTTACACTATCTGTATGTAATCATATATTACTTTTATTATAGTTAGCAAGTTGATTTGAACGTCTTCAAATTTTAATTTATGTTATTATTTAGAAGAGCCTTTACATTATTCAAGAGTTTGTTCATTTATTAAAAGTTATAAATAATAACTTAATAAATCAGGTTCACTCGGCGCTTTTATTAATTAGATAAGAAATCTGCCGAGTTCGAGGATGAGAGAGAGAAATCTGCAAGTTCCGGAAATCTAACCGAGTAAGCCAGGTTATTAAGTTTTATTTATAACCTGTCCGAAATCTTAAAAATTAAACATTTAACTAATTTCTAAAATTTTAACAAAAACTAGTTAATAATTTATCTTAGCTAATCGCTCCATAAAAGAGCGCAGGGGACACTCTGTAACCATGCGATCCATTGTTAGGGTAGACTTCTGACAGCATTATTACTGAACTAGGGTCTATTCCCATTTATTTCCAGTAGTTATATCTGCTCACACTAGTGTTCATTCCAGACGAAGGAGTTTCATTCCACCTAGCCAACCATTCATCAACTAATCACGATCAACGAAAGGTGATATTGACCCAACCACCCACCCATACAAGTACGATGCCATTGTCCCACCCACCTACCCCTACACGTACGATGCCATTGACCCACCCACCTACCCCTACACGTACGGTGCCATTGACCCACACACCCACCCATACATGTACGATGCCATTGACCCACCCACAAACGTACAATGGTAAATGACCCACTTGCCCACCCACCCACCTACACACGAACAGTGGTAAATTATCCACCCACCCACCCGCCCATACACGTACAATGGGAAATGTACCACCCGCCCACGCACACACGTACAGTGGTAAATGCCCCACCTGCCTACACACACACACGCACAGTGGTAAATGACCCACCCGCCCACCCACACACGTACAGTGGTAAATGACCCACCCGCCCACCCACACACGTACAATGGTAAATAACCCACCCGCCCACCACACGTTAAGTGGTAAATGACCTAACCATTAACATTAATCCACCCGCCCACCCATAGAAGTACAGTGGTAGTGACCCACCTGCCCACCCATAGACGTACTGTGGTATTTACCCACCCGCCCACCCATAGACGAACAGTGGTACTTACTCACTCACCCACCCATAGACGTACAGTGGTACTGACCCACCCGCCCACCCATAGACGTACAGTGATACTGACCCACCCGCCCATCCATAGAATTAAATTGGTACTGACCCACCCGCCAACCCATAGAATTACAGTGGTAATGACCCACCCACCCAGTATAGTAAATAGAATTACAGTAGTACTGACCCACCCACCCAATATAGTAAATAGAATTACAGTGGTACTGATCCATCCGCCCACACATAGACGTACAGTGATACTAACCACCCGCCCACCTACACACGTACAGTGGTAAATGAAACACCCACGTACAGTGGTAAATGACCCATTGACCCACCCAAACACGTGCAGTGGTATTGCCCCACCCACCCACCCATACTTGTACAGTGATATTAACATACAACAGTGATACCCATACAAGTGCATACACGTACAGTGGTATTGACACACCCGCCCACCTGTACACGTGCAGTGGTATTGACCCACTCACCCACCCGTACACATACAGTGGTATTGACCCACCCGCCCACTCATACACTTGCAGTGGTTATGACCCACCCGCCCACCCATACATGTCCAGTGGTATTGACCCACCCGCCCCAACATACACGTACAATGCCATTGACCCACCCACCTACTCCTACACGTACGATGCCATTGACCCATCCACCTACCCCTATACTTACGGTGCCATTGACCCACACACCCAATCATACACGTACGATGCCATTGACCCACCCACACACGTACAATGGTAAATGAACCACTTGCCCACCCACCCACCTACACACGAACAGTGGTAAATGATCCATCCACCCACCCATATACGTACAGTGGTAAATGACCCACCCGCCAACCCACACACGTACAATGGTAAATAACCCACCCGCCCACCACACGTAAAGTGGTAAATGACCCACCCGCCCACTTACACACGTACAGTGGTAAATGAAACACACACGTACAGTGGTAAATGACCCATTCACCCACCCAAACACGTGCAGTGGTATTGCCCCACACACCCTACCATACATGTACAGTGATATTAACATACAACAGTGATACCCATACAAGTGCATACACGTACAGTGGTATTGACCCACCCGCCTACCCGTACACGTGCAGTGGTACTGACCCACTCACCCACCCGTACACATCCACAACGCCTAGCAACGTGTATGTGTGTGTGTGTGTGTGTGTGTGTGTGTGTGTGTGTGTGTGTGTGTGTGTGTGTGTGTGTGTGTGTGTGTGTGTGTGTGTGTGTGTGTGTGTGTGTGTGTGTGTGTGTGTGTGTGTGTGTGTGTGTGTGTGTGTGTGTGTGTGTGTGTGTGTGTGTGTGTGTGTGTGTGTGTGTGTGTGTGTGTGTGTGTGTGTGTGTGTGTGTGTGTGTGTGTGTGTGTGTGTGTGTGTGTGTGTGTGTGTGTGTGTGTGTGTGTGTGTGTGTGTGTGTGTGTGTGTGTGTGTGTGTGTGTGTGTGTGTGTGTGTGTGTGTGTGTGTGTGTGTGTGTGTGTGTGTGTGTGTGTGTGTGTGTGTGTGTGTGTGTGTGTGTGTGTGTGTGTGTGTGTGTGTGTGTGTGTGTGTGTGTGTGTGTGTGTGTGTGTGTGTGTGTGTGTGTGTGTGTGTGTGTGTGTGTGTGTGTGTGTGTGTGTGTGTGTGTGTGTGTGTGTGTGTGTGTGTGTGTGTGTGTGTGTGTGTGTGTGTGTGTGTGTGTGTGTGTGTGTGTGTGTGTGTGTGTGTGTGTGTGTGTGTGTGTGTGTGTGTGTGTGTGTGTGTGTGTGTGTGTGTGTGTGTGTGTGTGTGTGTGTGTGTGTGTGTGTGTGTGTGTGTGTGTGTGTGTGTGTGTGTGTGTGTGTGTGTGTGTGTGTGTGTGTGTGTGTGTGTGTGTGTGTGTGTGTGTGTGTGTGTGTGTGTAGAAAAAGTCGAAAATTGTTATACCACCGATCACTGTAGTACAGTAAGTCAGATTTTACTGTCTGTGGTTAGGTTTCCGTAAGAGGTCTCTACCTCCTTCCCACAACCAACAAGCTATATATCAGGGAGATAAGTTGAGTACATTAATTCACCGATCACTGTAGTACAGTTAGTCATATTTCACAGTCTGTGGTTAGGTTTCCGTAAGAGGTCTCTACCTCCTTCCCACAACCAACAAGCTATATATCAGGGA
Source organism: Stictocephala bisonia (assembly GCA_035578905.1). Taxonomy (NCBI): domain Eukaryota; kingdom Metazoa; phylum Arthropoda; class Insecta; order Hemiptera; family Membracidae; genus Stictocephala; species Stictocephala bisonia. Next base: position 51,407 of record JAQJVL010003343.1, read on the forward strand.
GATAAGTTGAGTACATTAATTCACCGATCACTGTAGTACAATTAGTCATATTTCACAGTCTGTGGTTAGGTTTCCGTAAGAGGTCTCTACCTCCTTCTCACAACCAACAAGCCATATATCAGGGAGATTAGGTGAGTACAATAATTCACCGATCACTGTAGTACAGTTAGTCATATTTCACAGTCTGTGGTTAGGTTTCCGTAAGAGGTCTCTACCTTCTTCCCACAACCAACAAGCTATATATCAGGGAGATAAGTTGAGTACATTAATTCACTGATCACTGTAGTACAGTTAGTCATATTTCACAGTCTGTGGTTAGGTTTCTGTAAGAGGTCTCTACCTCCTTCCCACAACCAACAAGCTATATATCAGGGAGATAAGTTGAGTACATTAATTCACCGATCACTGTAGTACAGTTAGTCATATTTCACAGTCTGTGGTTAGGTTTCCGTAAGAGGTCTCTACCTCCTTCCCACAACCAACAAGCTATATATCCGGGAGATAAGTTGAGTACATTAATTCACCGATCACTGTAGTACAGTTAGTCATATTTCACAGTCTGTGGTTAGGTTTCCGTAAGAGGTCTCTACCTTCTTCCCACAACCAACAAGCTATATATCCGGGAGATAAGTTGAGTACATTAATTCACCGATCACTGTAGTACAGTTAGTCATATTTCACAGTCTGTGGTTGTTTTTTAGTTGAATTTGTATAGTGTAGTTACACTAAAAACCCAGCTGCTGCCTTAATAGGTCGATTGAAATATTTAGTTTTTACAGTGGTTTAAGTAGAAACCACGTTTTGTTTGTCTGATATGTTGCAATGTTACGTAGGCTGGCTCTTTTCGATTGGAGATGAATGCATTTTCAAGTTTTATTACAAAATTTAAACATCAGGATGTGAATAAAAAATTTTAAAAAAGATTTAAGTATAGCCAAGATAAAGGTACTTACCTATAAAACGTCTATTTAGTTGCTTCTACGTATCTAACAATTGATGTAAATAAAACCTACATAATCAACTAGCATAATTAATAAGGAAAGAATTGAATGATACTTAGTCGTAAAACCAAGCCCTTAATAAACTAACCCACAAAGTGATGGAACGCCCGAGGGAACACGACGGTCCGGAGAAAAGCTATGTTAGTAGCGCAAGCCACTTGGATTATTTTTAATCCTAGTGTATTCAATATAGGCTTCAATAACATTTCCGCCAGTGCGTAGTTTTATCTACGTTACTTAATATGTTTTTAGTAGTTAAAAATTTGTACCAGGCGTCATGGGTTATAAAGGGTTAGTGTTCCAATCCGGAATTGGATACCAAACACGTAATTCCTCCCCACCCACTCAACTAGTGACTTCCTACCCACTATATTACACATTTTAAACATATTACCCAAAATCCCAAGAAGTTCGTTTTAGTTGTCTTGTATCATCGAAAGCGAGATAGTTTCAAATTGCAAAGGGGCGCGTCCAAGTTTCCAAACCCCTTAGTGTTCCCCCCCCCCCCTTGTTTTTGAAAAATATGAATATGTAAATAAACAAAATTTTACTTGAAAGTAAGCCTCAGGCATAGATCACTTATGTATACAGCATGAATCAATACAAAATATTATAACTATTAATAAAATATGTATAATTGAGTATATTTAGTGATAAAGACAAGGCCTGCAGATAATACATATAATAAAATATAAGTTAACACATATAGCACTTGAATACGATGTATTCAGTACCTTGCACAAAATCAAAATCGATCGGATTATACACATTGAAACTAATAAATTACTAACATATATTAAACTAAATTAATGATAAAAACAACTAAATACACAGTTTCAAAGCTGTAAGGCGGTGGGACAATTGCAACCGCTCGGCTCGACAGCAGCTGCGCGTAAATGCGCTTGTGGCGTTGGGCGGCAAAGCGGATATGTACACTGCCAGACAAAAACCAGTCTCGTAGTGATTGACAGGCCAAAGAAAGGTCACGAGTCGCACAATGTGTCTCCCATGAGTCACCACTCATAACCCAAACGCACTACCGGAATAAATTAAAAACATTATTATGAAAATATTATTTTTGTAATTATTACGCTTACATGCGCTTACGGCATTTAGAGCAAAGTCAACATATGCGCTTACTGCAGCCTTAACCCTTAAGGCTGTAGTAAGCCTTTAGTTTATACTCTAGATATAGAGATTACTACAAATCAACAGACAATAATATGAATCCTCGATGCAGCGTTGACCGTTTTCAGCTAACATTCCCTCGCGACTAGTTACGTGTTGACTCTTTTAACTACATTCATCTTGAAGTACTCCATTTATTAAAATGAAAGGAACTTTCATTAAGTTAGGTTGATAAAACCTAACCTTATAAAAAAAAGGTTAGGTTAGGTTAGGTTAGGTTAGGTTAGGTTAGGTTAGGTTAGGTTAGGTTAGGTTAGGTTAGGTTAGGTTAGGTTAGGTTAGGTTAGGTAAAACAAAAACAAAACGCAAAAACAAAGAGGTAAAAATGGGAAAATATTTATGTAAACATAAATTTCTTAACTCTCGTTATTTTCTGAACTTTTTACCTAAAAATAGATTGATTATTCCATTAGTATACTATTTTTAATATGTCAACATATGGTAGCTTGGCTTCATATAAGGTTTGTCACGCCTGTCCGCATAAAACTTTGCTAGCTCAGGGAGAAGGGGTGGGGTTCTTCTAAGAGACAGGCCAAGTATAAGGGAAAAGTTTTTAGTAGCTATCACCCAAATAAACGTTTCCAAATTCATCAATAGTAGCCAGGGATTAGGGCGCCACCTTGTTGACCTAATAATGGCAGGACTCCAACAAGGAAACTTTCCTGCAGGTGTAAGATGTACTGATGATTGTAAAAGTTCCGTTCTAGCACTATATCATGAATTATGTAAATAAATAGTTCTCCCTGTGGTTAGCCAGGAGTTTAAAACAAAAGAAAACTGTTAAACTAAACACAACTACCTAAAAACAAAACAAAATAAATACTTATCCTCGTCACAAAATTAAAAAAACACAACATGTTCGTGTGAACTGAAAAACTGAACTCTTTTATTCCCAAAACATAACTTATTGTTGAACAGAAAACAAATGTTAGAAACATACATATGAAAAAATTAAGTTAAAATAAATAACAGCTGATCATCTGTTTACAAATCGATCGTTCACACATGATAACTGTTTACCTTAACGTCTTGACTGTAATACAACTCCATGCACAGCAAAAATTGAAATGTCACAAACACTCCCCTTCCTCCAGAAAATTTCCCAAATTTTCTAATCCTGAACATACTTCTTCAGATCAGTGACATGCCAGTTACCAAGTGCTTTTCCTTTTAGATCGGCCAGAGAATATACTAAACTTGAGATTTTCCGTGTCACAACAAGTGGTCCAATAAATCGGGGTGCCAACTTCGCCGAAAAGTGTTTAGAAGCATCCGACTGAGGGTAATTTCTTTTTAGCACAAGGTCATTAACTTTAAACTTTACTTGTCTCCTCCTAAAGTTGTATCTCTTGGCATTCTTCATATGCGCTTCCTTAAGTCTGTCAGAAACTTCTTGGTAGAAACCTTTTAGCTCCTTCAATTTTTCCCCATATTGCTGACAATCTTCAATATCTGGAGTATCCCCATCTTGCAGAAACCCGGACCGGAAATGGCAAGTTCCCTCCCAAAATTTAGGAACGCAGGAGTATGCTTTGTGGACTCGTGATGAGCGGTGCGCAAGGCAAAACCAATCTGTGGAATATATTTGTCCCAATCACGGTGATTGTCCTTCACATAAGCTCGTAGCATAGACACGATGTCACGATTCACACGTTCAGCAGGGTTTGCCTGAGGATGTCGGCTGGCATTAAGCAGTATCTTACAGTTATAACTCCTTGCTAATTGGGTCACAGGTCTTCCAATATATTCTGAACCGTTATCGCAAATGATATATTTTGGTATCCCAAACATTAGAAATACATCATTTTCCAGGTGTTGCGCTACAAGTTTGGCTGTAGCTGCTCTAAGAGGACGTAAAATTGTAAATTTTGTAAATGTGTCCGTAACAACAGAGAGATATTTGAATCCTTTCATGGATCGAGGTAGAGGCCCAATGAGATCAGCAGCCAACATCTTGAAAGGGGCATCCACACCACGGTAACTGCCCATCATGCCAGCTGGCCGTTGTTGGTCATATTTGGTACATTGGCAAACGTGACATTTTGAAATATAGGAAGCAATGTCCTTCCTCATCTTCGGCCAATAGAAACTTTGTTGCATCCTCTTGAAGGTCTTCAATACGCCTTGGTGTCCACATGTTGGTGGGGCGTGGCAGCCTTCAATCGCCATAGATCGCAGTTCTTTAGGTAGTACCAGTCGCCAAGTATCTTCATCGAGTGATGGGTCAAGCCCTTCAACTTTCTTCCAAAGTTCCTTACCTTCAATACGCCACTGACGATAACTGTCACATTGCTCTTTAACTCTTTTCAACATATTGTTGTACCACCGATCTTTCACCTCATTTGGTATTTCCATAACTGCAAACACAGTAGGCTGTTCAGGGCTTTTCTCCTCTTCAGAAATAGGCATGGAGCGGGACAACATATCTGGGACAATATTTTCCTTACCCTTACGATGGACTAGTTGAAAATCATAAGATTGCAAACGTGTAGCCCATCTAGCTAAACGTCCAACCGGATCTTTAAGGTTATTTAACCACAACAAACTATAGTGATCAGTGATCACTGTGAACCGGGTGTCTTCAACGTACGGTCTGAATTTCTCAATGGCCCAGATTACAGCTAGGCACTCTCGCTCAGTAGCAGAGTAGTTCTGCTCTTGTCTTGTTAGAGTTCGGCTGGCATACGCAACCACCACCTCGCCTTGTCCACTACTCTGGCTAAGGACGGCTCCCAGACCATAGCCTGAAGCATCGCATGAGATAATGAAAGGTTTAGTGAAGTCAGGGCATGTCAAGATTGGAGCAGAGATTAAACAAGCCTTAATGTCCTGAAATGCTTGGTCAGCCTCTTGGGTCCACTCAAATTTTGAACGTTTTCTGAGGAGAGACGTGAGTGGGTACATTCTGCTGGCAAAATCTGGAATAAATCTCCTATACCACGATGCGGTTCCACACACTTGGCGGACTTCCTTCTGATTCTTAGGAACTGGAAGGTCCACAATGGCCTTCACCTTCTCTGGGTCGACGTGTAGACCCTCTTTACTAACTACATAGCCCAGGTATTTTAACTCACTTCTACAAAATTTACATTTTCCTTGATTCAAGGTAAGTTTAGCTTCACGGACTCGCTTAAATATTTCAGACAATATATCTAGATGCTTCTGAAAAGTGGGTGTGACTACAATTATGTCATCCAAGTAGACAAACACGTATGGCTCTAAGTCAGGACCTAGCACATTGTCCACGAATCTTTGCCATGTAGCGGGTGCACCACAAAGTCCAAAGGGCATAGTGACGAAATGAAATAGCCCTCTTCCGGGAATGGTAAAGGCTGTTTTTTCCTTGCTGTTCTTTTCAAGCGGAATTTGCCAGTAGGCACTGCGAATGTCCAGACTGGAGATAAATTTGGCATCCCTAAGCCTATCAAGGATGGATGTTACGTTTGGCAACGGATAGGCGTCCTTTTTACTTACTGCATTAACCTTGCGAAAATCAACAACAAACCTCTTTGAGCCATCAGGCTTATCGATTAAGAAGATCGGGGAAGACCATTCACTCTTAGATGGCTCTACTACACCCAATTCTAACATTTGAGCCAATTCCTTGTCTATAAGCGCTTGTCTGGCTGGTGACACTGGAAAATACCGTTGTTTAATGGCTGGGGAATTTCCCGTGTCGATAACATGCTGAACTCGATCAGTGCGGCCTAATACTTTAGGTTCGTCCTTGAAAAGGCCGTCCACAATTTCCTTCAACCTAGCCTTTTCGTCTACGGATAGATGCTCCTCTGATCTGATACCATCAACAGAGCTACAAAATTCCTTATGCAGTTTATTTGAAAAATGCCACTCTCTATTGTGAAAATCAGCAACAATATGCATGGCTTCCCAAAAGTCAATGCCTAATATCAAGGACTGATGTAAAGTTGGCACCACCAAAACCTTCAAATTCTCTGTCCTTCCTTTCAACGTGATAGGCAAGACCACGAACCCACTAACCTCGTGACGCTGTGCATCCGCAGTTTCTACAAATTTATCATTAGTCAAGTGAAGATGAGCAGGGTAAGTATCAATAATCCACATCCCATCTTTACCCAAAATGGTATGCGAGGCTCCTGAATCCAACAAAGCAGTAGTCTTTTTGCCAAACACTCGGACAGATAAGTACGGCCTGGGATCATTGATTTGGTTCTTAATCAAATAACTTAATTGGTTAGTAGTGGAATGTTTCTGGGAATCAGCTTCAATTACTTCACTGATTCCCTGCTCTGCAAGTTTTTTGGACGGCAAGAAACACAGTCTCTCTTTAAGGTATCATCTTTTCCACAGCCATAGCAAAATTTCCTCCTGGGCCCATGACAATCTTTGAACCGGTGACCAACTGTTCCACAATTCCAACAGGTGATGTCAGAATGGCTACCAGAGAATTTATGTTGCACGGTAGCTACTCTATCGGTGACCATTCTTCTATTCCGATGGGGTTCCCAGTAAGCTAAATCAGGTTCCAATGCAGAATCAATCCTGGGAGAAGGTCTAGGCCTTGAAGTTCGCAAGCGACCTGCTTCTGCTCGACGTCCCATAAAACGCAGATCATCTAGACTCTTAATTTCAAACAATGCAAGTCTGTCCTGCAGCTGTGGGTGCAAATTATTAAAGATCTGGGCCAGACGAGTCGATTCTGGAATCCGGACAGATAGCCTACCGTACAAGCCTTCCATAGCTGCCATGTACAGGTCAATAGATTCTTGTTCTCCTTGGACTCTGTTGAAAATTTCTTGCTGAAGTCGGAAGTCGTAGTCAGGGGGCTGAAATACCTCTCGCAGTTCCCTGGATAACTGTGTCCATGAGTGAATCCTACTGGTAGAAGCTCTGTACCAAACAAGAGCGGGGCCAGAGAAAAGATCAACAGCTGATTCAAAAAGTTCACTATGAGTAACTCCGCGAGCTCTGCGCAGTTCCTCAACACGTTCCAAAAAGGCAGCAACACTAGATCCATTATTGTCAAACTTGATTCCCCACTTGTAAACAGGAACATACTTAGGACGGACACCAGGACCAGAAGTTTCCCTGAGAGGATTGGTATCCATTACTTCCTCAACATGCGCAGAATTTGAGCTGTTAACTACCGCAGACCCTTTCCTAATTTCAGTAGGTAGGCTGAGCCGCTGTACAGGTAAATTATGTTCCATATTAGCATCTGAACGAAGACTAAGAATACGAAGTGCAGGCAAAACATGGCCACCAGCATGACTATCGCCTTCCTTCCCACAATCAGTTGTGGACGGTGCAGACAGATGTGTAGAAGGAATGACAACCTTAGCCGTATCCACCTGATCGCCTTTCCCACCTGAAAACTGGGCCTTAAGAGAGTCTATTATTTCCTTAGTTTTAGCTTGTAACTCCGATTTGTCACTCTCTTGGTCGTTGTCAGCATCTGCAGCAACTGGAATCCTACCAATACGCAAATAAAGATGAAACAAGCGAGCAACTATACGGTGGTATTCATTGTCATTAAAATTACCCTCATAGTCAACAACACAAGTCGATAAGTCTTGAAGCTTTTCTTCACATTCCTCCAGCTCCTGCGAAACATCTAAGGAATTGACCACAGCTACACTAATTTCCTCATTATTAGCCATGCTTTGCTGTAATCGCCTTCTAAGTTCATTTGCATTACCATCAGTATTTAAACCTCTGATCTTAAGTTCATATTCTACCTCATGCTTGCGAAGATAATACACATTCATGTTTATAATTGACACCAAGTTCCAGAGTGAATCAGATAATTGCATATACTTTTTACAAGACACTTATATAAAAACACAAGACACTATATGCTTTTAAAAAAAATCTGATAAAACTTAACGATCAGTTAGGACTAATAATGTGCTACGGACTGTAATCCCTGTAACTAAAAACGTGATACGGACTGTAATCCATGTAACTAAAAGCTCGATACGGAATGTAATCCCTGTAACTAAAAACGTGATACGGACTGTAATCCCTGTAACTAAAAACGTGATACGGACTGTAATCCATGTAACTAAAAACGTGATACGGACTGTAATCCATGTAACTAAAAACGTGATACGGACTGTAATCCCTGTAACTAAAAACTTGATACGGACTGTAATCCATGTAACTAAAAACGTGATACGGACTGTAATCCATGTAACTAAAAACGTGCTACGGACTGTAATCCCTGTAACTAAAAACGTGATACGGGCTGTAAACCATGTAACTAATAACGTGCTACGGACTGTAATCCCTGTAACTAAAAACGTGATACGGACTGTAATCCATGTAACTAAAAACGTGCTACGGACTGTAATCCATGTAACTAAAAACGTGCTACGGACTGTAATCCATGTAACTAATAATGTGCTACGGACTGTAATCCCTGTAACTAAAAACGTGATACGGACTGTAATCCATGTAACTAAAAACGTGATACGGACTGTAATCCCTGTAACTAAAAACGTGCTACGGACTGTAATCCATGTAACTAATAATGTGCTACGGACTGTAATCCATGTAACTAATAACGTGCTACGGACTGTAATCCCTGTAACTAAAAACGTGATACGGGCTGTAATCCATGTAACTAATAACGTGCTACGGACTGTAATCCCTGTAACTAAAAACGTGATACGAACTGTAATCCATGTAACTAATAATGTGCTACGGACTGTAATCCATATAACTAATAACGTGCTACGGACTGTAATCCCTGTAACTAAAAACGTGCTACGGACTGTAATCCATGTAACTAATAATGTGCTACGGAATGTAATACATGTAACTAATAATGTGCTAAGGATTGTAATCCATGTAACTAATAACGTGCTATGGACTGTGATCCCTGTAACTAAAAACGTGATAAGGGCTGTAATCCATGTAACTAATAACGTGCTACGGACTGTAATCCCTGTAACTAAAAACGTGATACGGGCTGTAAACCATGTAACTAATAATGTGCTACGGACTGTAATCCCTGTAACTAAAAAAGTGATACGGACTGTAATCCATGTAACTAAAAACGTGCTACGGACTGTAATCCATGTAACTAATAATGTGCTACGGACTGTAATCCCTGTAACTAAAAACGTGATACGGACTGTAATCCATGTAACTAAAAACGTGATACGGACTGTAATCCCTGTAACTAAAAACGTGCTACGGACTGTAATCCATGTAACTAATAATGTGCTACGGACTGTAATCCATGGAACTAATAACGTGCTACGGACTGTAATCCCTGTAACTAAAAACGTGATACGGGCTGTAATCCATGTAACTTATAACGTGCTACGGACTGTAATCCCTGTAACTAAAAACGTGATACGGACTGTAATCCATGTAACTAATAATGTGCTACGGACTGTAATCCATGTAACTAATAACGTGCTACGGACTGTAATCCCTGTAACTAAAAACGTGCTACGGACTGTAATCCATGTAACTAATAATGTGCTACGGACTGTAATCCATGTAACTAATAATGTGCTAAGGACTGTAATCCATGTAACTAATAACGTGCTACGGACTGTAATCCCTGTAACTAAAAACGTGCTACGGACTGTAATCCATGTAACTAATAATGTGCTACGGACTGTAATCCCTGTAACTAAAAACGTGATACGGACTGTAATCCATGTAACTAAAAACGTGATACGGACTGTAATCCATGTAACTAAAATCGTGCTACGGACTGTAATCCCTGTAACTAAAAACGTGCTACGGTCTGTAATCCATGTAACTAAAAACGTGATACGGGCTGTAATCCCTGTAACTAAAAACGTGATACGGACTGTAATCCCTGTAACTAAAAACGTGATACGGACTGTAATCCCTGTAACTAAAAACGTGATACGGGCTGTAAACCATGTAACTGTCACACAAGGAACATTAGCGCCAATAGGGCGCCCTACTTGTTGTTATAGGGCGGCCTTATTGTGGCCTGCAATGGTCGTGTTGTGTCTGGCCGCCTTGCTGCTCTCTGGCACCACCTGCTTTAAGTGGCCCGACCATGAGGAACTCATACCTACTTGTTATTACAGGGCGGCCTTATTGTGGACCGTGGTGGCTGCGTTGTCTATGATGTCCTCTAGTATCTATTACTCTACACAACCTCAATGGTTAAACGTGAGGAACTCATTTCTTTTTCTTGGTACAGGATAGCCATGCTGGGGACTGTGGTGACTGTATTGTTTCTGGCCGCCTCGGTGCCCCCTAGCATCTGCTATTCTACACAACCTCAGTAGCTCAATCCTTACTTGTTGTTGCTACAGGGTAGCCATGCTGTGGACTGTGGTGGCCGCGTTGTGTCTGGCTGCCTTGGTACCCCCTGGCACCTGCCAGATACAGCCAGACGACCCCTTATGGAGAATGGACCCCGGTAAGGTGTTGGGACATGTCAGTTCCGTAGCTGATGTCTTTAGTTACCGTCGTAATATACCAAATAAGGCAATCTTAGCTATAGCTTATAAAATGACTCCTGTCCTCGTTATTATTTTACCATCCTCACTATTTATAATATGTGTATTCAGAGTTGAATGGTTACTTATGTAACAACATTCTAGGCAAAGATGAAACTATTGTGTTATTTCATTATTTCCCGTTATTTCTCTGTGATGTATTTCTTTATTAGCTTTTAGAGTTAGTGCAGTTTGAAGGTTTTTAATTGCTAAATAATTGTAATATAGTTGAAGTCTAGTTTGATATAGACCTACTGAATATATTTCCAAAGAAAGATGGTTTTTCAATTAATTAAGATCAGTTTATCATTTGGTTAAGATGAACCTGAAAATGGTAGGAGCGTTAAATATCCAGTTAATTTATTACTACTGTTTTTAGATTCAATATTTTTTTAAATTATACGTATCATTTAATAGATAGATACACGCGTTGTATTACTCATATTCTGAAACAACCATAATCAATGTTTTACGTTTCCTTTATTAATTTTCTTGAAGACTTTATTTTTTAGAAAGTAAACTCTATAATTATTATTTATTTGGAACACCTAAGTTACAAACCACAGTTTAACGACAGTAAACTTGACTTTTAACGAATCTTCTATGCAAAGTGTTTATGTGATATATCTCCCTTGGGCTTATTCCTAGTAGATATACCTTCTTATCTGAGTTGTATCGTTGGATATTACTATTTACAGGGTGTCTCACGTAAGGTGTCTCAAACGGCTTATGTGTGAATCAACCAACATAAAGCATCTATGTAAAGTTTTCCTCTCTAAACCACACACGGAGAATATATTGTAAATATTTTCGTTTTTCTTATATTGAAGCATTAAAAACAGCTTTATGTTCAGGGTTCTAACTACAAAATGCTGAATATAAATAATATAAATAATACTGTATAAATATAAATAAATATAAATAATATATAAAATAATATGTTCCCCCGGCAAATATATTATTTGCCTGTTATATGTTATTCCCGGCAAAGTTTTTATTTGCCATGCTAAAAACAATTAACTTTCTATAATTATTACAGAACGCTAAAGTTCAAAACAAACGTTTTTTTTTATTGCTAATAAAACAAACTATTTATATATAAAATGGAATTCCGTCGAATGAAACATTATACACGTAAACAACAAAACAAACAGACGAACATAACCTCGATTTCCTTTCGAGGTAAATAAATATAAAATGTCGTTTGTCGGCAACCGAATGGCCATAT
>JAQJVL010003344.1:0-63292 GCA_035578905.1 Stictocephala bisonia
GTGATGTATTTGAAAAATATAAGTGTACTTTCTAAGATGTTATTGACTTTTAGCCATTACGTTATTTTATTTGAATATGTGATTGTGTATTGCACGACGTCAGATAACGTAATATCTATTTGTAAATAACATTACAATTTCTAAGCCCTTTGGGTACCAATAATTAGCATTATAGCCTTTCAAACTTTACATTCCCACCCATACAGTCATTTAATGTAAAATTATAAAATCCAAAATACATGTAACTAAGAATGAACAGAGATACTATCTTGCCACTGTCATAAGGTTATTTTGACTTGCCTCATACATTTACTGGAAACAATAAAATAATATAAATATTTATAATAATTATTAGTATTGCCTAGGCCTCTAATTACAGTCACTGTCACCCTGATAGGTGCCGCAATCAGTCACATCTGTCTTACAACTCACAGTCTAATGAACCACATTTAAAAAGATATAAGTTAAAAATAAAATTATCGTATGTTATTAAATGATTTTGCATAGTATCTTTTATAGTATATGATTGTCTTAATCATTTAACAATTATTGGCTTTAATTTGTTTTAAAAACTAAAATTATTTTTGCAACTAAAATTAAGAGGAAAACATCAAACTGGAAAGACTTAATATTATTGTTTATAATATATGACGCTGCAATTATATTTTGATTCAAAGCATATTCATACGTGAGCGTGTATTATATCAACATCCATCTATCCATAAAAGCCAAATACCATTGAACGATTGAATCCAGTATCACAAAACCTCTAAGGGCTTAGACCATAAAAATGTACTCGTATAGGCATATACTACATATATAGGCTCTAGATTCGTTCTTAGAAAAGATTTTAAAAGTATTTTCTCAAAGGGCTAACATAAGATATATTATAAATTATCCAACCCCGGCCAATTAGAACCTTTGCTATCGTTCCCCATACGAATGATATAACGACGTTTTGAACAATTTATGGGTACAATGTGAAAAAAATAACTATAAGAAAAATTTTAGAAAGATATCATATGTGTGATTATAACGTGTTTTGTTTTTCATCACCTTTCCATAAGTAAAGTCAAGTATGACCTTTCTTAGTAAACGTTATTTTTTGTAGATTATAATTTTGTAGTTAGCTTAAAATAAAAAATATATTTGCTTAAATGATATAGTAAGAAATACTTATGAATAGACATGTAAATATTCCTTGAAAAAGAGGGTCTGAGATATTATTTAAATCTAAGTAAGAATTATTTGAAACCATTTCAATCATATATTAGTCAGTGAGTCATAAATATAAGTCAATTCTTATGTATAAGTAGTTTACAGTTTGGGAATGTAAAACATACAAAAGAAAGAATAATATGTTGTCATAAAGAATTATATATATATATATATATATATATATATATATATATATATATATATTAATTATTCACAAAATACCTAAGAAGACATTCGAATTAGACCCAGAGTCACTGCGTAGGATTCTTATAGGAGGGTTGAGCACATAACAGGCTAGACGTCATTCGATCATATGAATATTGGAAAAAATCTTATGATATTTGATATCACTTTTATAAAATGTAAAATATTTCAAAATTCCCCTGTCTTAATGTTTATATGTTATAAGTTATAACATAATAATTATTATAGTATTCACATTACAGGTCAATAATCAAAGTGTTGTGCAAATTCTTGGGAATACATTTCCAGGGGGTTGTACGTGATAAGATCTGTTCTCAGTTATCTTGATACATAATTGTGTCCACTCAATGAACATAAAGTTCGTTAACGTCGTGGATACTGCTAGAAAAGTCTGGGATGTTCGTGTTGGGTAATAGTTTGGATCTGAATGCTGTCTAAGGAAGAGATTTAAGTATCAGGCTTGTTAATTTGCTGAAAATCAGGCCAACACTACGTGGTTCAGACACTCCGTAAATGAATTAATACCAAATTATAGGCAGCTGGAAGCTCAGGGCCTAGGAAACTAAATTTTGAGTTTGTCCAATTTGGATAGTAAAATAAAATAAAAAAAAAAAAACTCTAGCCTGGAGAACAGAGTTAAACTGCAGCGTGGAAGGAGGGGATTGTTGGTGGCTGCTCCCTCTGGGCTGCAAAGAAGGCCAAGTGATCAGCCCAGCCCGAAGATCACCTCCTGCGTCTCAAGGCGATAGTAAGATGAAAAGACAATGCAGGTGACAGTTTACCTCCCCTCCACGTTTAAATGGCTCACCAACCTAACCAACTTATGTCATACTGTAAGATTAGCATTAGAACTGTAAACACTACTCGAGTGGATTATAAGATCCACTCTTATGTATGTTTACAGAAAAAATAAATAAATAAAAATAAACCAAAGCAAATCTAGGAAGAATTTATTCATAATTATGTTTGTAATCATACAAATATTGACATTTCATTTACAACTTTAGAGCACTCTTTCACTTATAAAGTTAAAACTAAATAATATTACAAGTTAATTCATTATAAAAAAATCCTTTATTGAATCAATATTACTCAATCACTGCAACCTGATTGAACAATTATAACTAAGATGGAGAGTAACTTTGATAGGAGTAGTTAAAGAGTTGTAGAGGAAAGAACTTGTCCAAGTTTCTTGATATGGAGGTTCCAAGTTGTACTGTTGTGTGGTGGAACTTCCCTTTGTTCTCCGAGTTAGGAATTCTAATAAATCCATATATTATTGATTTACCTCTCTAAAATATGCGTCTGCCATTGAAGGCTTGTACCTTATTTAGAACTTTGGATATGAAATAAACGTCAATATTCGGTAAATTCAGGTTTAAATTTACAAGAAAGACATTTAACTTAAATTTGCAAGTGTGATTTTAATTGTGTGATAAGTATATGTATATCCAAGTATGATTGATATCCTTATTATTAAAAGTATCGCTAATCATTTGAAATAGGTTTATATAACACAACGTGTTATTAATGTAAGTGACATATTAGGTATTAATACCCATTTTAAGGACAGAAAAAAAAACATATCCCCGAAACAAGAGCATTTCTGTTTCAGGGATACGTTTTTTAATCACTTACCTAGTGAAGTAAGAAGTTGGAAAAGAAAAGTTTTAAAAACGCTATCCTGTATGGCTAGTCCAATGTACAAGATTGATGCATTTTTTCACCAATTGGTTAGTTAATGTAAGTCGCTTCTGCTTACTGTTCATGTACTTGCTTGAAATGCTGTTTTATGAAAATAGTTTTGCCGCATGGTTTGATTTTTCTTTTTTGTCTTCTTTTTGTGCATGGCTTAGAATTAGTGACGACTGGTTAAATCTTGTATATTTACTGGCATGTAACTTGTAAACTTTTAGCTGTAGTACTGATGTAACCTGTATTAATTAGATATTGTTGATTGGTTCAATAAATTGATTGTATCATTGTAAACCAATTTCCCTTTTTTAACTCTATACTATCAAAGTTAATATTTCATATCACACATGTATTAAGATATAAATCAAATTTTGTATATAAAGTTAACATATTATTAATTTACCACTTTTAAAATAGTTTGTAGTTCATAAACGTAATGTAACCACCAACTCAATACAGTCGAAACAAACATTCAGCTGGAGGAACGTGCCTCAATAACATCTTGTCTTCATCAGAGACCTGGCAGCTGACAGGATGTCTTCGACAGAATATTTGTATTCTATCTTCAAAAACAATTTACCTTGTTTTTATATAGGTAGAGTTGGCATTTTTAAATAAATTTATTAGTGAAAAACTCATAAAATAACCTTACAAGGCAAAATAGTTAATTTTGAAAATCTGTCGTAAACTGTTTTTGTTAGTAATAAAGAGATTTGCAAAGTGAAAAATAATAGCTAATCTCATGTTAAAAACTGTTACTTTATAGGATATGGAAATAAACATGAATAAAAAAATAATAATAATAAATAAATAGTAATCATACGTATGTTCATATTTTATTATTTAACAACAAGTCTTCTTATATAGACTTGAAAACATTGCGTCTTAACATAAGACCTTTGATAAAGTTAGCATATGTCATTTATGTGTAAAACTGTGATAACTATGCGCTTTATGAACTTTCTTAAACTGTATAATTTAAGAAAAGAGTTAATCAATTAGCTTGTGTCTATAGGTGTTGTTATTTAGAACGGTAATTATTTCTTTATGTCTATACTATATAACCCTATCGTTAATCGTTACACTGTCATAGCTGAGAATAAAATGTATTTTATTTACTATTCAAAATTAGTCTCAGAGCCGAAAAGTAAAGTATCGGTAGAAAACCTTATTTTTACAAGAGGAGATTTGTGTATAATATCGTAAAACTTTATAGTTCCGGGTGTACCTTCATAAAATAAAAAAATCTAAAAATAACAATTTAAGTGCATGTGTAAATTATATTGTCTATACAGAATTGAGTTTGAAAAACTTACATGTAACAATACGCGCCACTTTCGATAAGGAAACGAAGAGCGTTATAATTTTCGATAACTATATCAAGGGCGTTCGTTCGGATGCCCAGTTTAGTGCGATAAGGAATTTTGTTATAGATTTTATCGCAACTGCTACTAAGAGTAGTAAAGATCCTGACTCACTAATGAACAAGCAATTTATTTCACTCCCCTCCCTCCCCCGTATAGCCTGCCCCACCTCGCAAATTTGGCAGATGGACATAACTCTAGCAATTAATTTGATATATATCATTAATCTACTTTTTAGCCAAAGATGACTGAACAAATTTCAACTCAAAATTTGAACAAATATCATTTATAGAAAAATAATCGGAAACAGTAAAAAAAGTTATTTTTTAGTTACTGTTTTTTGTTAGAATATAGTGACCTTTTGTCCACTATATTCTCAAAATGTTAATAGATTATATCACACAGTGTTCATGAGTTATACACCAAACATTAGTCACTTTGGGCAGCCACATGACCATAATTATATATTGTATACTTTTTTACCGTAACAGATGTATTATTTACATGGATACTAAAAATTGTATTAAAAAAAATAATTATTGATCAACACCCAACATTTCTTGTTTACCCTTTTATTCTGTCCTTATAAGTTCTTTCTGCCGTAATAACCTCAGACCTTTTCAATTTAAAATGTAATCAGCAAGATCCACAAGCACTAAAATGAAAATTATTTACTCTCTTATAATCTAAGTTTCCGTAACACAATTTTATATGAATTCCTTTTCATTTTGGATTACAATGTATCATGAGAGCGTCTATGAAAGTGTACTTAACTTTTGTTTGCAAAAAACATAAATGAACATTATTTCATCGTTGAGTGTTTCAAGCATTTAAAGATACAAATCAAATTATTTTAAACAAGTTTTATGTTGACAAACATCTTTTAACTGTTTTGCTCACAAGCTTTAAATACTTACCCATAAAACATTCAGCAAATGGTATGTAAATAATAAAATAAAGAATGCTCGAAGTTTTTCCTAATAACTACATAAGTTTTACCTAATAACATAACTAACCAAATAAAATACATAAGTTTTACCTAGCGAAAGTGTTTATTCTTTACTAAAACATTAAAAATATATAATTTTAGACATGCCATAGTTGGTCTATAGTTAAAAATTGGTGTATATACCTGAACAGATAATATAGTCTTATAATCTAAAATACTACAACTTTTTTAATTTAAACCATACAAAAAATTGTTTTACCTAATTAAGATCAAACCATGCACCTCTGCCACTTCATGGTGGCTTTATCCAACTAAACTAAACTTCAAAAAGTTTATAAAATAAGCATAAAAGCTAAATAGCAATTTTATTTCTATAGACTTTGGGTTTTTTTCAATTGGCGTATATTAGCATAAAGGGTTTATTAGGAGAAAATGCTTGAATCATACATATCTCCTTGAATCATGTATGTCTCCTCACAAGCAAAGACAAACAAAATTTTATTTTGCAAGTTTGTTGGATTCAGGTTAATTAAAAGAAATAAACACTCCTGGTTCATCCACTAGCATTACATTATTTTGGCGACTAAGTACTATAAAAGATTTAATTATTTTGTGAATTAGAAAGTGTGGGGCAAATTTGCTGCATTTCAATTTTTGTAGAAAATCCAAACGTATAAGAACAACATGTTTTTACTGTACCACATATGGTTTAGATTATCTGCAATCATATCTAAAATATGTTACCCGTGTAATTAGAATAAATAAAAACTAAATAATAATAATAATTGTAATAATACAGTAAGGAAGCACAACGTTTAAGAAATAATCTAATTAAAACTTGTTTAGTTATACTTCAATATAAAACACATATCTTAATTAAATTATTCATACTAAAGTTTGCAGAGGAAGTATATTTTTATATTTTTTCTTCAATAATTTAGTTTCCTTCATTCATGGTTCAAAATAATACCAACTAGTTTCGACTTCTATGTCATCTTGTTATCCTCAGTGTTGCAATCAGATAACCTAAATATATTATATAAACAATAATTATAAAAAGAAATATTTTTAATTAATACAAGATCATTTTGTAGAAGAGGGTTATTTATTTTAGTGTTTGTTCAAACTTAATAGCAAATATTACATAGCTACGTTACCTATTATTATTCAAAAATAATAATATTAAAGGCCACTAGGTTGTAGTAACTGCAGATGATGCAATTTAATTATGCTGTAGAAAAAGTATGTGACGAAGAAGATATTTGTTTCTGGAAACCAATCTTAAAGTTTTTATAAAGATTTTCTATTATTAAATAATTTTACCCATAGGAGTAATTTTGAATACAAACTCTTAGCTCACATATTTTAAACCAAAGCTTCTTCAATAACTTTAGAAGTGTACGATAAAAATGAATAACGCTATAATTATATTCAGTATACCTTAAATTAAAACTACACAATCAAATTTTGGACATAAATACCAATTCATTTTACTGCTGAATAAAATTTGCCGGTTGTCAATTAAGGTAATAATAACACATTTTTCTCTCTCTTATTTTCATTAACTTGATTGATATTTGAAGCATTTTTGACAGGCTACATGATTTGCCTGTGATGGATAAATATGAAATATTCTGAGTCACATTTGGTTGTAAACATTTTTTAAATATGCTTGTTACAAGCGGTAAAGGTAATATCAAATGTTATAATTGATAATGTTTTTCTAACGGGTCTGAGATTTTGTAAATGTGTCTAACAATGATTTATTTAATTAATTGTGTTAATTTTTTACCTATTAACTAAATTGATTAATTACAGAAAATGCACCTTTATTAATATGGAGTATAAACATCTTTGTTTTTGAAATTTGTTAATGATGGAGTATCAGATGAGGGAGACAAAGGTAGTTGGACATTTGCCATCATTACGTGAAAATTACCAATCACGACGTTTCGATTTGGTAAAACCCAAACCTTTTTCAAGTGCTAAAAACTAAATTACACCTACAAAACATGTTATAAAATTACGTCCTTAAACTAATAAACTTATCTACATTAAGTTTATTAGTTTTAAGAGTATAAACACTCAGGTAATCACATTAGTATTTTTTTATAATGGAACTTTATAGAATGTATTACATTCTATAAAGTTGTGGGTTCAAACAATGACAAGTTGCACTCGTCAAATATTTACTTGATTTCAAGGGTATAACTTACTAAAATAGCAAACATTTTAATCTATAGAGAGAAACTAGATCTTAAATGTAGCTCATGTTATAAAAAAGATAGGCCAATTCATGGTAAAGGCACAACAATTGTCAATTTTAGTGTTGAATGAAAAAAACTTTCAGAAATTCAGTCACACTGTAAGTGACTCGGTTAAGCTTTCGTATGCCAATATTGTTCATATTTCAGCTTAAGATTCTTTCTCAAGTTTTGTCTTGAACTTTAGAAATATTTTTAACTTATGTTTTTCTGTTGTGGTAAAAAAAGAACTAAGTTAACTAAAAAAAGGAGAGACCAGGAACTATTTGTACCTATTCCATGAATTAGCCTATCATTTTGTTGGCCTATTGAACAATTTTGTTGATCGGTTTAATCACTTAAATATGTTAAAATTTCTTTTGCAGATATTACAAATACATTTTAATATTATTTAAATAGTAATATGAACAGTAAATAAAAAAATATTATCAAGTTAACAAAAAGCGTGTTTTTAAATTTAAAAATTCTGCACATAAGAGAAATGCTGTTATATTTTGAACGGAATTATCATCATATTGATATATTGGTTCAATTGAAAATAAAGCATAAACGTATAGCATTAATAATAATGAAGCTCACTGTAAATAAATGATTATATCAGTAATTGACATTGGCGTGGGACTTCATGTTTTGTAACATTAGTAAATACAAGCAATACTTGGCTAGTCATACGAGAGTCACGACCGCTCCAACCGATAATTAACTTAGTTATATCGTGAAATAATGACCATTGCATTGGGTTTAGTTGTTTACGTACTTTCTAGAACTTTGTTCTAGTTGTTTACGTACAATTATATGAAATTTGGCCTTTTTGATCTATATTTGGGTATTTGAGTAAAATGGACCCCTTTCAGAAGAAATAAGGCGTAGGAAGCATAACTTATTACTTTAGGATTTGTAATACTATGGTAAACAATCATTTAGCTATAAATATATTTATATTTCTTATAGTATCAAACATATAAGATTAAATGTATATCTTTTAAAATAGTTGATATTTGTACTGTTCTTAAAACTCTATTTATGGTATATATACAAATGTTAACATTTACTCATCTTTATTCTCCTTTCATGGTAATCCTACTAAAAATTATTTAAGATTCATTATTTAGGAGGAACAAATTATTCTTTGTTTTATATTTTATAGAAAAAAGAACTCTTGAACTAAGTAAAATTTAATTACATATTGTATCGTGCAATAACTTATATTTATGTATTATGCTATGATTAATAATTAATTGTTTTTTTTGGTTTTTTATTTTATTTAGAATAGTATTTATGTTAAAAATTACATATATAATACCTAAACTGTTTCATCAAAAACGCTTTTAAGTTTTATTATAATTTCTTATTAAAAGTGCTACCTGTCTTATTTATACAACACAATATATCGCATTAATAATTAGTTGTATGCTTAATAAATATATGTTGTACTTAACTGATCTTACTATTTCATCATAGATAAAATGCAAAAATATCTCAAATGCACACAAATTAATTTGTAAGAAAGAAGTCAACGTAGTGACACCAGAAAAATGATTGTGAGGTGAGCCGTCGTTATTGAGATCTTGAACATCGAGGGGAAAGACGTTTAATTAAAATGCAGAACTGCGAGTTCAATAATTCCCTAACAAATAGAATACTCAGCTGGAAAAACGTGATGCAATAACGTCTCGTCTCCATCAAGGACTGACAGCTGGAAGGATGACTTCACAAAGATTTGTATTCCAACGACAAAACATTTACCTAACTGTATCCCTTTAGTTTTATAAGTTTCAAGAATTTCACAGACACTTTTTGACAAAGTAACGTGTTATAAACACAACAGTTCTTAATTGACATTAGTATGTTCTACTGAGTTTGTGTATCCCCCTCCCCAGTGGACATGGCCGCATATATTCTCTTTTTCTTCAAGATAAATTGAAGTGTTCCATTCCATAGCGTCGTAAGTGCCAAATAAGAAACTGTTCAATTCAAGATAAAAACTATGAGGTCTGTTGCACAACATATACTTGAATTTAAAGTGAAGTAACTATTTCTATAAATAAAACACACACACACACACACACACACACACACACACACGCACGCGCGCGCGCGCGTAGTTTCATATTCGCTCCATCGTGTTTTAATCAATACATGAATTAATCAATACCACCGTACGTGTAAGTTGGGAGGGTCAATACCATTGTACGTGTATGGGTAGGTGGTGGGTCAATACCACTGTACTAGAATGCGTAGTCCATGTGCGCGCACGCGCGCGCGCGTGTGTGTGTGTGTGTGTACACATGATACTTCATATTTGTACGAAATATCAGCTAGGGGATTGAGCTCGGGAAGGGAGAAGGCCACGGCCTTGATTGGAATGCGGAAAGCTCGTCACTAGGTTATCACATTGATGATTATCAGTCGTTTAAATGGCTTAAAGGGATTTTAATGTCCATGCCCATTATTTAAAAAAATTCAATGTTTTATGTTTTTAGCCCATAAAAATAAACGTTGTAAGTACCATAGCTGTTTACAACCTAGATATAAGATGATTTTTTTTTAATAACATTTTGATTACCAAAACTAAGTACTTTAAAGTGTTTACGGTTGGTTAGGGTTGTAAGCCAGCTCTGATTCGTAAATCCACCTAGCTGCTTGTCACATGAATGGGAGCATATCGCTCAAAGCTTTTATTTTTGGTTCTGGGAGTTTCCGGCGATTGTCTATTTAATGGATATTATAGTTAGTAAATAACTCTTCAGAAATACCGGGTTTCAAAACATTTGTAATCCATGGAAAAGATGCAGAGTGTCCCAGCCGAGATTCAACAACTACAAAGAACTATAGACCCTTATCTCACTCGCTTGCATGATTTTAAGTTTTCCCGTATTTAAAGTTTGCTGGGAAAGAGTTTCCTAGTCAAAAAAGGGTGGAAGAGCAACAATACTAAAAGGTTTAGTCAGTCTTGTTGAATCTAACAAATGAATTATATCTTGTGGGACTTGTGGAGCTTCTTTTCTTAGTTTTTTTTTCTCCAACTAAGCCGAAGTCTCTATCACATGACAAATACGTATGGCCACATCTTGGAAACTTGTGTAATATTTCTTCAAAGTACCCCTTTGCTATAAAAATTAGATAAATCCCAATAATGTATTGGTTTTTGTTTTTTGAACAGCAGTTATCTGGCCATAGAATCAGTTTGCTTGGATTTGGTGCTATTAAGTCTCTCGAAATGCGTGTTTTATGACATTATTTCAAGCCACTACACATTTCTGTAGCACCTCTCCCGCTGTCAGTTTCTGTCCACATATTCATAATGGCTGTATCTTTGTTTCCAGCATGTATACCTAAGATCAAAGTCCCGTACAGCCTAAAACATTTGGAAATGTGTAAGTTTAGAAATAAATATCTGCTGCTACCTGTATTTCTTTCGAGTGTTTTCATATGTTTTGCCCTTAATAATGGTCCACTTTTTCTTCTTTTGCTACAAATTGTATCATCTAATGGTTCCATAACTTCTATAAATTAATACAAGGACAACAAACTAAAACAAAATAATCTCAAAGTATCAAGTACAACATGAAACAACAATGGTACTTAAAACGTTTTGGTGTTTACAAACGTAGTAAGGTAGTGGCACCTAAAACCTTTTGGAGTTTCAATATTTTTAGTTCTTCATTGGATCACCAGTTGTCATTGTAACAGTTTAGTTTCAAAAGAGTCATATAGCTTATGGTAATTACAACGTTTTGGTATTGATAAGTCAATTTTCCTAAAAATGGTACTTACAATATTATAGAATGAAACCCTTCAATTGTATTTTTTTCATAGTAACTTTTTTTATAAATTATTAACAAATAATGTTTCCATGATTTTTTTGTGTTACTGCTTGTATTTGAAATAATTTGTAACAAGACGCGGTATCATATATTCAAACTTATTTAATAAATATGTAGAACGTTGTTTAAGGTTATTTGGTACCGATTTAATTAGAATAATGCCTAAATATCTAGTTTTAATCTATATGTTGGAGTTGTTTGAACTAGCATCGTTGGAAATGTCTAACAATTAAAAATTACTGCTTAGAGCAATCAAATTTATTAAACTATTTAAGGTATATTTATTGTATAAAATTAATTACGATTCGCAAAGTATGTGTTTTACTGAAATTTATCACCTTAATATGGTTAACACCTAGCATTGTTATTGTATTAAACGTGTTATTGTATGACGTTTCAAATGAATGCCATCTAAAGCCAACTTGAATTACTATTGTGAGGTTTTTTTACTGTTCAGTAAAAATTAGTTATTTACGATGTTTAGTTCAAATAATTCATATTCTACTAATGAACTTATTATTTTGAGGACATTTAATCCTCTTATATACATTGTAACGTTTGTTCACAAATAATTCTTAAAAATCAATTATTTAACTCAGCTCACAAACATTTTTAAAAAATTGTTACAGAATGAAAGATTTCCGAATTTATTATTGTATGCATGTTTACATTTGTTGTTTATTTAAGTAGAATTAGGCATGGTAAATACTAGTTTATTTAACAATTTATTTAACAATATTATACTTGCACAGATGCTTCTATAATTTCTAATGTAATTACTTCTTATTTTGGAATAAGGTGGTAATAATTCATTTTCAAACCAGGGAGTGTGCTTCCCAACCAGGGAGTGTGCTTCCCAAACCAGGGAGTGTGCTTCCCAAACTACAAACTAAAACAAACACCCTCTTATGTGTTAAGACTAGCTTGGAACCGTTTATCACGTTAGGGCTAGGCTGTTTTGTTGTTTACGTTCAGGACATTTTACAGTCTAAACCACATAGTTAGCGGTCTAGATCTGCCTTTTTCCCGAAGTATGGCCTCAACATACTCAGTTATATGGTTCCAGGTATGTTTCTCGTGGAGCATGCCCCCTACAACATGATCCGGGTTAAAGTCATCAACCCCCACAGTCAGAGTGACTCTTATGAGGCCCCAACGGTCACACTGGAAAAAGTGTGCTCCGCTGTAGCCTGGACGCCAGTGCAGTATGTACTTTCAGAGCTTAATACAATGCCAAAAGAACTAAAATGAGATATTTTCCATTACTTCACTGGTACTACTATAACTTAGTTAAACATAACATAATCAAACCAAACCTAACATAACATAACCTAACCAAACCTAACAACATAACCAATCCTAACATAATCTAAACAAACATAACATAACCTAACCAAAGTATTGGTACAGAATCAAAGGGAATCAATCAGAATCAATCAGACATAATCTACTGTTGAAGTTATGGAACTGCGATTCTTTTCAGTTTATAATTACATGTCTCACTGCAATATTTTTCGTGGGATTGAGATACCTCTAAGTGTATTCTACAACATAGGTTATTTGATAACTGTAAATACTTAGTTAAGCATACTTTGACGAATGAATTATTCTTACATATGAGACGCCGACACAACGTTGTTGGTATTTTAAGGCGAATATGAATGGTTATATGAGTGTAGGATGAGTGTGGATGAGTGTAGTCTGGTTAATACCTGAGTTCAACTGTTCCTCAGAAAGGACAATTTATTAATAGTCCAACAGCCAGGGCAACTAAGGGACCTACAGCTTTACGTGGAATCCAAACCACGTAGTGCTGGTCTGGTTTTCAGCTAATTGACAAGCATGATACTCAGTTATCTCCCCCACACAACATCCGCACAATGATTACCACCCAACATGAACACCCCAGACTTCTCTAGTAGTGTCCACACCGATAGCAACCATCAAGCGGACGCCATGTCGGTATTATGAGAATCGAGCACCTAACCTATTGCCTACAATCTCCCAAACACTTTGTCCCCATGTAGCTGGGTTACAGCACTGCGCCACCAATTATGTTTATTGGGATAAAGTTTAAAATAAAGCTTTATATTACATATCAAGGTGACTATTGACAATGTAGGCCTATTTTTTTTCTTTATAAGGGAGGGTAGTTCAAACATTAAAATTTTGTTGGATAAACAAGATGCATATAGCAATATGACGCAGTCAGTACCCTTTGGTTAGGTATTAAAAAAGTAATACACATATCACGCCTAAATTAAATATGCTTACGTTAGTTTTTAATCTGTTGAGGACCTTCAAATTAAATCAATTAATGTATACAAGTAGTACTGTTCGCAAACGTATACTGGAACCGGGTTGCTATCTTTGAAAAATGTTGTTAGACAATTAGTAATGGTAGTTAGCTACAGCTCAATGTAGTTGTTCATTTGACTTCACTTTTGGGGTTCAAAATCAATTAGGCCCGTAGAGGTAAGAAGAAAACATTTCAGAGAAGCCTGTGTTGTGCTATGCGTCATTTTAAAGAACTAGTTTTACTAAAAACAATGCTACAAACTGGAACGGAACAATGGCCCATAAACGCAGAAGGGAACATTTCAATCACTAGACTTAAATAAGGCTCAGTAATCATTGTTTTCACATTGAAATAAGTTGTGTTATCCGGCATTCATCTCAAGTCTACTGCTTTCCAAAATTTCAAATCTTTTAAGAGCAACATCTTCCGACTGGATCCACCTTTTGAAATCTGGTTCATGGATTTTTCAGTAAACTAGCCCTTTGTAATTTTATACAGGGTGTTAGTGAACTCTATTTAAATAAATTGTTGGCATGTTCCTTGGGTCAAGATAAACACAAAACACCACATGTCTGTAATGTTTAGATTTCTGTCTGTCGGTCTGTATGTTTGTTTTACAATTTTTTTATGACTCAAGATCTATTTGAATTAGAAACTTTAAATTTGGGCTTCATGTATGTCACAGTAATTAAAAGTTCTTTGCTGTAACTAAAGCTATATCAAGATAGCGTCCATTTAAAACTTTTAATGTAAAGCTTACAACAAATATTGTCGAAAGGTAAAAAATTTAGAATTTAAAGACAAATCCAACGATCCTTTGTTTGATCAAATCGAATGATAAATATCTGAGCAACAAATTTTTTTCCATTAATAGTTATTGTACAAAACACTATATTTGTTTTTTACCATAATTACATAATGTATAAAACATAACACAGGATTCTATTCAATATTTTCTTCTCATCCCTGACGAGCCGAACCCCAAAAGTGACATTCCATGAACAACTACAGTGCACAGAATTGAGTGTAACTATCACAATTAATAACCTAACAAATGTTTTCTAAATACTAGATTATTAATTAAAATAAAGCTATAAAGATGCTTTTGGACCTAACTGTCACAATATTATTTTATATTATTTTTTCCAATGTTTTATAAAATTTAAATACAAAGTGCTTACGTATAGTAGTGTAGATTCATATCTAGTTTTGCTATTAGAGCATTTGATAAATAGTTGAACGCTTTTCTAACAAAAGAAGATTTTTCTATTAAAAAATTATCCTATATAAGGAAACATTATTTAAAATGTAACAATTGTACTCTATTTTACATATATGATATTATATCTATACTATTACATATATTCAAATAAAGGTAACCTTATAGTTTTCTAAATAACGATTAAAACCTTTTTTATTTTGTAGTTACAACATTCGCTATTTACCGAACACCGGAAGTGTCCGAAAGGGGGTTGTACGCGAACTGTCGTTGAAAGCACATCTCATATTTTCTAATACAGTCAACTCTAACAACAAGTTACTGGACACATTGTGTGTATTCTCATTACTGGCTTTCCGTTGGACATGTTTCGGTGGTACATTGCTATAACACCACAAAACTGGTTAATGCACTGGAACATTTTCATTTTAATCATATCAAATCTTTGAAATAGATGAATAAAAAAAAAGCTTTGAAAACAACCGAAACGTAACCAATTAGCTAAAACTAAGATTTTATTTATGATAATTACTCATATCTCTCTTATTTTCGTACTTTATTTTGTACTTTTATTTACATGACAATATACATGTCCTGTAAATTGTCAATAAAATTTATATCTACAAATAAATTTATGAATCTTTTTTCAGCCCTGTTCATGAGATTTCAGGTATAAATTCATGAGACAGAGAGACAGAGAGAGAGAGAGAGAGAGACAGAGAGAGAGAGAGAGAGACAGAGAGAGAGAGAGAGAGAGAGAGAGAGAGAGAGAGAGAGAGAGAGAGAGAGAGAGAGAGAGAGAGAGAGAGAGAGAGAGAGAGAGAGAGAGAGAGAGAGAGAGAGAGATTAACAATATGTTCTTGATTTCCAAAAGTAAACATGTTGTCTATATACTACTAATTCTGTTAATTAACATATGGCTCTATACTTCGTATAATGTTATTCCACTTTTAGGCCTGTCTGGCTTCAAAATTGTTTTATGGTTATTTATGGATGAAACCGTAAAATTTTATTTATGGATGAAGTTGGAGTGGAGATGAGCAGTGAGTGAAAAACGTGGTGATAATTTTTGTAAATTTTTGGTTGGTTAAAGTTTTCGGATTCATATAAAACTTTACATAGATTTGTCTCTAGTTTATAATATTAAGTGGTGTGAATTTTATAATATTTGGTGAAGTGTTTCCTTTTTAGTTTTACGTTAGTCGGAGTCTCCTATCGTCAGTAAGTACACTGCTATCAGTAACTCCATCAGTCACAATGCCAACTGGTTACAAGGTCACGACACATGGAGCAGCCAAGTCTGACGAGCCTACAGAAGGTCCATCTCTTCTGACTCTCGATGAGAAATTAAATTCAATATTGCGTATGCTTGAGAGGAACTGCACTGACATTAACGATATTAAAAAAGAGCAAAAAGATCTTGGATCATCAATAGAGTTATGTCATTCTAGTATGAATGAAGTAAAAGCTATGTTGGGTGAACAAGGTAATAAAATATAAATTGTCAATTATATACGTTTATAAAAGATCAATTAGAGGTACTTCAAAATGAAAATGCAAGATTAAATGGAGAACTGAGTTTGTTGCAATCCAATGTCAATGCCATTGAACAAATGGTGTTAACAATGAATTAACAAAATGTGTTATTCCAATTAATCGCGTAAGAATAATTTAATTATCCATGGAATTCCTGAAGAAAACAAAGAAAACATATTTAGTGTGATGTGGCACCTGGTAAATGTGTTACAGTTCCCCAACTGGTCGGAAGAACCAGTTGATGCCGTACACAGACTGGGCCAAGCAACTGGAAATCAGCCTCGTCCTATTATAATGAAGTAAGTCAGCCGGCTAGACAGGGATGAGTTCCTCAACAAGTAGAAGGTGCGACGTAATCTGCGAGCGACTGACTTGTGGAACCTTGTGTACATCAACGAGTCTTTGACAACTACAACCAGGAAGCTGTCAAATTGGCGAGAGAAGTGACGCAAGAGAAGAGTTACACACAGGTGTGGACGGCAAGCTACAGTATTCACGTCAGGAAGGAGAGAGGAAAGGGACCCATCATCAGAATAGGTTAAAATCAGGATCTCAATAAATTTTAAACATTGTCCACGGACACATGGTAGTGACTTTTGTATACTTATTACTATAGTTTCATTAATTTTTATGTTGTGTTTACATGGATTGAAATCACAGTCATTATGCTTATGTTCAGTTTCAATATTTTGTAAACTGTTTGTATATATTTTTTCCACTATATATATTTGGGCGTTTATGTAATGGATGGTATATTAGTTCAATATGATTTTGTTATTGTTAATTGTCATTTTAAATTTAAATATTATTTATTCCTTATTGTTTATTTATTATATATTTATAGGTTTAGAGTTTCAATATTCGAATTGCACTATATATGTTTAAATGGGTCCTTGGTTTGTTGTTATTTGTCTTTTAAAATGTTTATAGGTTGGCTAGGATTGTTAGTTATAAAATTCACAGTTATTAATGAACTTTAATAAATATTTAGTTACTTATAATAGTTATTACCGAAATGTAAGGGGGCTATAACGAAAGTGAATTCTTTTTACGAAAATGTTGTAGCTAACAAATTCAGTACTAGCCAATTTAAATTTATAAGCTGGTTCACGAGTTAGGACTACTAGTGTAATAAATTGAATAGTAACTATAATTAAAAACCCATTCTTCATTTTTTTTAAATATGAATTAAAAAAATAATTTATATTCATTAATTAATTAATTTTAATAATTCAATTAACACTAAGCCTCAAGTTACGGCTGTAAACAGTGTAAACGGATTACCTTTCGCCTTGTATTATGAATGGTAACAAATAACTAAATGGTTACGTCGTGTTTATATCACGTGTTACATTGTTGTTAAAGTCTGAACCTATAGTTACGGCTATCAACAGTGGTAACGAATTACCGTACGCCTGGTATTATGACAGGTAACAATTAACTGAATGGTTACGTAGTCTTTATATCATGTGTCACATTGTTGTTACAGACTGAGCCTCTAGTTACAGCTATCAACAGTGGTAACGAATTACCGTACGCCTGGTATTATGACAGGTAACAATTAACTTAATGGTTACGTAGTCTTTATATCATGTGTCACATTGTTGTTACAGACTGAGCCTCTTGTTACGGCTGTCAACAGTGTTAACGGATTACCGTTCGCATGGTATTATGACAGGTAACAATTAACTGAATGGTTACGTCGTGTTTATATCACGTGTTACATTGTTGTTAAAGTCTGAACCTACAGTTACGGCTGTAAACAGTGTAAACGGATTACCGTGCGCCTGGTATTATGACAGGTAACAATTAACTGAATGGTTACGTAGTCCTTATATCATGTGTCACATTGTTGTTACAGACTGAGCCTCAAGTTACGGCTGTAAACAGTGTAAACGGA
This sequence comes from Stictocephala bisonia, assembly GCA_035578905.1. Taxonomy (NCBI): domain Eukaryota; kingdom Metazoa; phylum Arthropoda; class Insecta; order Hemiptera; family Membracidae; genus Stictocephala; species Stictocephala bisonia. The sequence goes on from JAQJVL010003344.1 coordinate 18,476, forward strand.
TTACCGTACGCCTGGTATTATGACAGGTAACAATTAACTGAATGGTTACGTAGTCTTTATATCATGTGTCACATTGTTGTTACAGACTGAGCCTCTAGTTATGGCTGTCAACAGTGGTAATGAATTACCGTACGCCTGGTATTGTGACAGGTAACAATTAACTTAATGGTTACGTAGTCTTTATATCATGTGTCACATTGTTGTTACAGACTGAGGCTCTAGTTACGGCTATCAACAGTGGTAACGAATTACCGTACGCCTGGTATTATGACAGGTAACAATTAACTGAATGGTTACGTAGTCTTTATATCATGTGTCACATTGTTGTTACAGACTGAGCCTCTAGTTACGGCTATCAACAGTGGTAACGAATTACCGTACGCCTGGTATTATGACAGGTAACAATTAACTGAATGGTTACGTAGTCTTTATATCATGTGTCACATTGTTGTTACAGACTGAGCCTCTAATTACGGCTATCAACAGTGGTAACGAATTACCGTACGCCTGGTATTATGACAGGTAACAATTAACTGAATGGTTACGTAGTCTTTATATCATGTGTCACATTGTTGTTGCAGACTGAGCCTCTAATTACGGCTATCAACAGTGGTAACGAATTACCGTACGCCTGGTATTATGACAGGTAACAATTAACTGAATGGTTACGTAATCTTTATATCATGTGTCACATTGTTGTTACAGACTGAGCCTCTAGTTACGGCTATCAACAGTGGTAACGAATTACCGTACGCCTGGTATTATGACAGGTAACAATTAACTGAATGGTTACGTAGTCTTTATATCATGTGTCACATTGTTGTTACAGACTGAGCCTCTAATTATGGCTATCAACAGTGGTAACGAATTACCGTACGCCTGGTATTATGACAGGTAACAATTAATTGAATGGTTACGTAGTCTTTATATCATGTGTCACATTGTTGTTACAGACTGAGCCTCTAGTTACGGCTATCAACAGTGGTAACGAATTACCGTACGCCTGGTATTATGACAGGTAACAATTAACTGAATGGTTACGTAGTCTTTATATCATGTGTCACATTGTTGTTACAGACTGAGCCTCTAGTTACGGCTATCAACAGTGGTAACGAATTACCGTACGCCTGGTATTATGACAGGTAACAATTAACCGAATGGTTACGTAGTCTTTATATCATGTGTCACATTGTTGTTACAGACTGAGCCTCTAGTTACGGCTGTCAACAGTGTTAACGGATTACCGTACGCCTGGTATTATGACAGGTAACAATTAACTGAATGGTTACGTCGTGTTTATATCACGTGTTACATTGTTGTTAAAGTCTGAACCTACAGTTACGGCTGTAAACAGTGTAAACGGATTACTGTACGCCTGGTATTATGACAGGTAACAATTAACTGAATGGTTACGTAGTCTTTATATCATGTGTCACATTGTTGTTACAGACTGAGCCTCTAGTTACGGCTGTCAACAGTGTTAACGGATTACCGTTCGCCTGGTATTATGACAGGTAACAATTAACTGAATGGTTACGTCGTGTTTATATCACGTGTTACATTGTTGTTAAAGTCTGAACTTATAGTTACGGCTGTAAACAGTGTAAACGGATTACCGTACGCCTGGTATTATGACAGGTAACAAATAACTGAATGGTTACTTAGTCTTTATATCATATGTCACATTGTTGTTAGAGACTGAGCCTCTAGTTACGGCTGTCAACAGTGTTAACGGATTACCGTTCGCCTGGTATGATGACAGGTGACAAATAACTAAATGGTTACGTCGTGTTTATATCACGTGTCACATTGTTGTTACAGACTGAGCCTCAAGTTACAGCTATCAACAGTGGTAATAGATTACCGATCGCCTGGTATGATGACAGGTGACAAATAACTAAATGGTTACGTCGTGTTTATATCACGTGTCACATTGTTGTTACAGTCTGAGCCTCAAGTTACGGCTGTCAACAGTGTTAATGGATTACCGTACACCTGGTATGATGACAGGTGACAAATAACTAAATGGTTATGTCGTGTTTACATCACATTGTCGTGTCACATTGTTGTTATAGTCTGAGCCTCAAGTTAGGCTGTCAACAGTTTTAACGGATTACCGATCGCCTGGTATGATGACAGGTAACAAATAACTGAATGGTTACGTAGTCTTTATATCATATGTCACATTGTTGTTACAGACTGAGCCTCAAGTTACGGCTGTCAACAGTGTTAACGGATTACTGTACACCTGGTATGATGACAGGTGACAAACAACTAAACGGTTACGTAGTATTTATATCATGTGTCACATTGTTGTTACAGACTGAGCCTCTAGTTACGGCTGTCAACAGTGTTAACGGATTACTTTTCATTTGTTATGATGACAGGTAACAAGTAACTGAATGGTGACGTTTGTTTATATTACGTGACACTTTGTAGTTATAGTCTAAGCCTCGAGTTACGGTTGTCAACAGTGTTAACGGATTACTATTCGCCTGGTATGATGACAGGTGACAAGTATTGGAATGGTGCCGTAGAGTGCATATTACATGAGATATCGTTGTTTAAGTATGAGCTACCCTATCAACAGATTACTGTTAACATGGTGCGAAGACAAGTCATACATAACTGAATAGTACATTGAAGTTATTAGGACGTAGCTGAATATGTCATTCGAATTAAAATCTACCTCATCATTTAGTTATTTGTTACCTGTCTTTATATATTTACACATGACAGTCCTAAATATGTAGACAGTGTATGTTGGTCATAAAATATTTGATAACTAAGATCCAAATTTAATAAATGTCTATGTTTTGTTTTGTTCATGTTTTGTGTGCCCATGCAGCCAAAGATGAAAATTATTAGCAGATCTATGTAGCTGAAACATGTGAAGCAATAGTCATCGGCAAATAATAATAGCTTCGGGTGGACCACATGTTTGCACAATTCATTAATCATGATCATGAACAAACATGGTCCTAAGTTCGATCCTTGAGGACTCCTTACTGGACAGTAAACGTTTCTGATAAATGTCCCTTATAAAACACATATTGCTTCCTAGTTATTAAATAAGACCTGAAAAGGGAACAATCTATCTTATAATCCATAACAATTCAATTACCTAAGTAAAATGAAATGATCCACTTTGTCAAATGCCTTGGTGAGGTCAAGAAATACTGCATCTGTCTGGGTGTTTCTATCCAAACCTGAGATATAATGTGTGAAGAATAATACATTCGTGTGGATGGACCGCGCTGGAACAAACCCATGCTGATTAAGCGATGGTTCTTAAAATGCTTAAATATTGTTTTCTGGATAATTATCTCAAACGCTTTAGCTGGAATAGACAAAACACCAACCGGTCTGTCATTTTAAATTTGAGATTCTTTTACACTTTTTTTGGAAAAACACAAGTTTTTAAACTTAAATTAAATATAATAGTAAGTATTTTCGACAAAATATCAACACAGCCTTAATTAAATATTACGGCAACAATTATGGGCCTGTAGTAGCTTAGGACTTTAGTTTTCTAATTACAACGAACTCATTACTCTCAGAGACCTGGCCCAGAGACAGGCAACCCACGCCTGTAACAGAGGGATCAGCCATTGCCATATCTGCCGTAGGCTCCTCAGTATATCTATTATACACAGAACCGAAATATTGTTTAAAAGGTTGAACAATATCTTTGCCATTGGTAAGCTGATTATCGTTATATTGCATACCTTATAAAATATTCTAAATAAATTTTATAACACCAGAACTTATTACTATCTGAAATAATTTTATTTTCTCAATTATATAAATATTCCCTATATGCAACTCTAATTTCTTTCTTAACTAGTGACCTCAATTGCTAAAATATATCTAAATACTCATTTCGGCCTAGTTTTTTTAAATTTACGACGATGCCTTTCCTTTAATTTAATATTTGAAATAATTGATTTTGTGAACCAACATGGGTATTTGGGCTGTTTACACTTCTTTTTAGGACATATTAAAACAAAAACTTTGTGGATATTTTTATAAAATAAATCCACAGCGTCATTTACAATTGAAATAGAACTCAGGAAATTCCAGTCTATTTCAGCTAAGTTACGATAAAGTTGGAGAAAGTTGGCCCTATCAAAAGAATAGGCTGGCATTTCAATCAACTTTGGCCTACACAATAAAGGAAAGCAGATAATAACCCCACCTCTGTCGCCGGATGATAAGAGTCCTCACAAACCAACGGGTCATTAATTTGTAGGGACCTAGATCATTGCGCCCCAACCACCCACGGGGCCAATCCAGGTCTCCTAGGAAGGAATAGATTGGCAGATTATTAGCCTGTAGGTGAATCGAGGCCCTTCCTTTGGAATCAATAGCTTCTAGATTCTTCTCCAGGTTCACCAACGCCAGTTCCATAATCCTCTGGGCTTCAACATCTGGTCATATAAAGACACCTTTCGGCCGATCTGACAGACAGTCAAAAGCCAGTGTTTGGAGAGTTAGTGACAGTCAGTGATAGATAGAATCCCAGTGGATGTGATAGACTAGTGACAGTATACCTAGCAGTGCTGGACATAAGGTGAACAGAGTGATAGCATAAATTGTTGTAAATACTAGTGATTAATATTGGTATGTAATTAATACTTTAAGTTTGTAAATATTTCAAATTGTGTAATTAAGTAATTTAAATTTGTAAATAATACTAACAACTAGCAACCAGAAGTGGAATCGCCTTATTTATCTAGGACCCTGTTGGAACGTAACATTATTTTACTTAATATTATTATTATTAGGTTTATCTAACCACCAAGTTAAGTGTACAACAGATGGGCGGACAATCTGTCTTCCCGAGTGGTTACTAAACACTGTAAGGCTTCTGAAACATTGTGTTCCTTGATTCTACCGTTTCATTGAGGAATAATATGCCAGTTCATTTTTTTATCAATCTAAATAAACAACATAAATTATGTTTCAAGTTGGAATTTGTTATCTAACGTGAGGCTGAGACTGTGATATTTAAATAAAACAGTTAATAGTAATTCAATAGTAATCGAACTGTAGAATGAACAAAGCTGCAACAAATTTATGAACCTTTTTTTAATTATACATATGTTTGTGTCTCTATACAAACTATCAATGCACTGTGCCAAGATTATGCATTTCTGTTTATTAAAAGAATCCATAAAGAAATATAAATTCAAAACTAGACCAAAAATTACCACTAGGAAACAGCTGTTTAATAAACAACGTATTAATACATTTGTCTCAGTTATTACATTCCAAGTTAAGCACGTGTGACGTCACGAGTGACGTAATATGGGACAGCTCTACTACAAAAAGGACAGGTGTAAATGTATAAGATACGACATATTATTCCTATTTAGGCTTGTATAACGTGAAGTGTTTGGTGGATAGTTCCTTGTTCATTATTAAAGTTTGGATTGAAAAATTATAATTCGTTCAGTTTATAGTTTTACACAGTTTATTTATCCAAGAGTTTTACACGTCTCAATTAGAACTATATATATATATATATATATATATATATATATATATATATATATATATATATATATATCATATTATGTACCTGCAGTAGCTCACTATACAGTCACCCACCTGCTGTCCCACTAGCAAGCTAACAAACGTTATTAAACATCTAATCACAGATCCAACACACGTTCTTGAATACGCGATATTTGAAAATAGACAAATGCCTTGGTTTTAGTTACGTAAAAAGTCCTTACGTTTTAATAATGTACAATTTCAATATCATTTTGTTTATAATCTAACAACAATTTTAAGCACTGTTAAATTATAATATTAAATTATTCTAGAAGATATTGAAACATGACGTTATGTTTTGCTTTTCCGAATACCCATGTTATGCTTTCATAACATGAAATATTGGTAAAGTTAACAATGATAAAAAAATGACGTCATTAGTAATTTTGGTTAAGATTTATATTACTATGTAAGAACAATATAAGTTTTTTTCTAAGCTAGATGTTTTTATATTATCAACTAATACCTTTGCTCCTCTTTAACTACCTACAACAAATCAAAATTGGTTCCTTTCACAAATCTGACACACTTCACACATTCGTACTACCAAAGCAATTTGCAATAGTAAAAGATCGGTATTCTAATAATAAATACTGAACACAAGTAAATAAAAAATATAAATATCTTAATAAATCAAGTAATTTTGTTCCTTTTTATTATCAAAATAATATATTTAAAAATATCCATTTTTCATCAAAACACTTTAAATATTGCTATATTTTATTTTGTGCAAATATGTGGATACTATGACATATTTAACAAAGGTCATTCGTTCTTAGTGATCCAAATACACTTAACATTTACAAGAAGTTTTAATTAATACATTGTTTAAGCTATCTACGTTTAATTGGAACTTCCCTTTCAAGGACCCATTAAGGTAATTAACGACCAAGTCTTGTTAAATTGTTACTAATTCCCTCACTTACTGTCTGATTGTTTCTGCACTGAAAGTACTCCTGTCGTTTTACTGGATGAATTGTCTTTCTAGTCAGTCTAACATACTTCGTAATTCAATTAATAAAGTTGTTATATAAATAGTTATACTACAACATATGCTTAAAAATACGTAATATATGTATAAATAAATGTATGTAATAGTATAAATAAAATTTGAAAATGAATTGTACAGGAATTTCATTAATAATTTATTGTTACATAAATAAAGTAAATTTTTGCCTTAAAGCTATATTATATGGATGTTTTATATAAACGCTTTATGGCTTTAAGGGTCTTATAATGTTTCCTTTTATATGTCCTGCAAGAACAATAAAAGTAACAATAGTTTCCTTTATTATTTATACGGTAATGTTTCAAAACAATTATTTGAAAAATGGACAGGAAAGACATTAACTTGGGAGTTAGTATCAATTTAATATAAAATGAGGGTGAAATAAGATCATACTAAGAGAAATTATTTAGATTTAAATCTTAACTTAATAAAATGTTACTTTAACCTAATGAATGGTTTTATAATTTATAGATCAAAACTCCTAACACAATATATTGTTTAGTTAATTATTATTATTAGTATGATTAAATCATTATTTTTCCTGTGTACACAAAGCTATTACTAAAAAAAAGTGAATCCATTTTCGTATTTATAACTTCAACATAAGATAAACTTACTAGTACTGTTAGTGGTCATATTATATTTTATTAATTTCTGATTGCTTTACTACTTATTTTGGCTATTCCTGTAGAGGAAAGAATATAATTAATTCGCTTACCTTTTCCACCTATATACATATAATAAAACACTTAAAGGCATCAAAATATACTACTGATGTGATATGGGTATCATATTTTATTACATATGAAACGTGTAAAAATGTAAATGTGGTATAATTGTTTAACTTTATATCAATTATACTTATTGGAATTTTATACCATACGTGAAAAACCTCAAACAAAATTATCAAAAAATTATTACTTTATTCATCTATATCAATTTTAGTCTTGCCGAAATTACGCATAGACTACATTAGATGCTATTGTGTGCCTGCTGTTCAACTTCCTCTCAAATATAGCCTTGTATAATCTTAACAATAACTTTACCACAATTATTCCTTCTTCAATAGGTAGATGGAATGTTTATCTAATTGAATAAGTTATGACCAAGATAATGGGATTATAAGTCTTCTGCAAAACGTAAACGTAATTGGGTTGAATAGTAACTTGAAATTAATTGTTATAAAATAAATTGAAAGGTTACTTATAATGTAAAATTTAGTTAAAGATATAGTTGACATATATGAAATTGCAAACATTGCTCATACAAAGTATAGAAACATCGTTTAAGAAGAGAAAAAACAAATATTAAAAGTTGTTCTAAATAAGTCGTCAGTAAATTAATTATTACTGAAAGTATAGGTGTTAAATGAAAACTCGTTTTACTTTGGGGTATTCAAATTATTTTGGACTCTAGAGTGGTACGTTTCATAAAGATGAACCTTTAGTTGGAACTATATATGACTGCCCACTACTCGTAACTATCATTGTCCTTTATGTCAGGTTGAGGGTTGAGAGTGAGGCTGTCATTTGGGATCCAATTCATACAACATATTGTGAAGCGGTAGAGAGAGTTTAAAACAATTTTGAGATTTCTTGCAACAAATCTTTTTATGTATACACGTTTTTCCATGTGATGAGTTGCTGGATTTTGTTTGGGTTATGGAGTCACGACGCGAGGGGAAGACTAATGGGCCCGTATAAACTGATGTATGGCGGGGTGGACGATGCTGCTAGCTAGCTTGGCGAGCCTATCTTTCCGTGTACCCACATTTTATAGTCGAAATAAACTCCTGTTCTCTGTCCCCTACTGTCGCACGACAGCACACCCTTCTTCCCCCTCCACTATATTATGGGACCGTACAATAATTTATTACTATAAGATCATGTGAATGTTGATATATTTTTTATTCTATAAAATATTTAAAATTATTTTTTTTTTTTCTATTTTAATGTCCTCTACATAATCGGTTTATTGTTCCAAGTTGTTGTTACAGGTTATATATTTTTGTTAATAGTTTAAATATATTTATATTTTTTTATTTTTTTTATATTAATTTATATACATATTACTTGGCACATTATTTCTTAACTGCATATATTATTTTCATTCGTAACTTTCTTCATAATTGGTTTATTATTCTTAGTTGTTGTTACATATTATACATTTTTGGTAATTGTTAAATATATTAAATTTATTATTGTTGTTCTTGCTAATTTATATTCGTCTACTTTCAGCAAACCACTTTTACCTACCTTACACGAGAGGTACCCACAAAAGAACCTGGTCTGAGGAAGGTAAACGTTGTTAACCGAAATCAATCGTCATTATTTGGGCATGTGTTGCTTATTTTGTAGTATATTTTCTGCAATTAAAACTTTTATTTCTTTTTTTTTTTTTTTCTGACGTTCACTTGTATCGAATAATCTGTTATACATTTACCTGATTATTTGAAGTATATTTGTATTGTCGCTTAAGTATCTATTAGTTAATTATCTTTGGTTATCAGATTTTCGTACTGGAATAATTTGTAATTTACAATAACTCTCCCATGTAAATTAATTGAACATATTTATAATACAATAAAAAGGAAGAATATAAGCAATTAAGTCTGGAACAACGCGACAGTATAAGAATATAACACTTTTATGTGCTATCAAACTAAGATATAAAACGTTCATAAGTTGACATAACAGCTGTACACTTTATGAATGTTGAGATCAAGTGTTACTTAATCAAGAAAGATTTATTGTTACTTTTCTTCTTTTGTTAATCTTAAATCGTTTTCCACACATCGTATAGTAATTTTTAACATTAATATAACTAAATTATCGTTTAAATATGGGCTCAGACCACTACAGTCAAAGCTGTTATGATTGGTACGCTTTTCTCTATACCCAAACGTGTTACGATTTTTCGAGTTAAGCTCTTTAATACCAAGTTATACCGGTTCTTTTTCCTGCCACCCTGAAAACCACTTTTGAATAAAATATATCTTGATTGAATTTGTTTCTGATCGGAATGCCATTTTGTGTTATGCGTGCTACTTTTGGGTCTTCTTTTATTGAACTGATCTATGTTTCTTATCTGGGTTTACTTTCATCTCTTTACATAAAAATGTAAACTGGTTATAAAGGAAGTCACTCACGTAATTTAAAAGCTGGTGGCTTCTTGAAAAACTATAAAAATATATCCATAAAAAAAAAACTCTATATAATTGTTCATTTATTTTTAGTTTAATATAACATCACCTGAGCTGCTGGTAAGTAGTTCTACAAGTTATGTAATTTCTTTGTTTGTTGAATGAGAATTTTTATTTCTTCGAAAGTCAACGAACATTTATTGTTAATTAATATAAAGAATTTTAATATATTTAAAACAGTAATTATTAAGCATATTCACAAACTTTGACTTTACTTGTTGTTTTTTAATTAATTAAATAAAGTTATAAGCATTATAACTTTACGTAAATAATTTATTTTCTTAAATTACCTATAATAATAATTCCTATCAACCAGATTACTCCCATTAGATATATAATTTATAAGTTTATGTTTTTAATTTTTTCTATTTAATGAACAAGAAAATAACCTTATTTGAGTTTATTTTCATCAGTGTTCTGTAGCATTTCCAATTCCATAAATTCCAAACACATATCTCAGCTGGGAGAACGTGCTTCCATTCTGCATCAGTATCTGTCAGCTAGAACAATCTCTCCAACAAAAGATTTTTATTCCAGCTACATGCATTTTCCACCTTTGTTTTATATTACTTATAGCCCTTACTTTACTTGGTGTTACGTATATATGAGTAGATTATTATTCAGCATAATGGATATTGTTATAAATTACAAAAACATGGACGTCATATAACACAGTTTTAATATAAGTCCAACAAAATAAAGAAATACTAGAGTGATAAATGTTGGTAAAGAATAATTACCACTTTCTAACCAGAATGGAAGGAAAGAAACAAATTTTTAAATATATTCATTGATTACTAACACTTATCATGGTCGAGAATACTAACACATTTTTATTGTTCCAAAGGTGTTGTTGCAATCTTTCGTTAAACTAAATTATAGTTCATTTTTCTCTTTATATTTTTATGAATCTAAATTATTATCATATTGCTTTCAGTTGAAATATATGTCCAATTAAGGCACAGTTCTCTAAAACTGTATAGACAAGGTCGTTTTTGTTTAGGACCGTTGGACCATTGGAGTGAGACAGGGGTGAAAACGTCATGGTCGAACAGTTTTCATATGACTTAATGAGTTAATAGATTACTTTACAGAAAACGGTACGTTCATAAGAACATACTCGTTTAAGAGCAAAGTATGAATATGAGGGTTTTTTTTACCAGGCCAGGAGAGTTCGATATTGGAACTGAATCACTGAAAGAGAAAGCGGTCTACTTACATTTTCACTTGAGCAGCTTGAGTTTTAAACTTATTAACTTTTTGAAAGGCGATTTTTCTTCTATATCGGCAGTAAGCACTGACTTTAAAAGCCCCTACACTTTTTTTCCATTGTGGAACGTTAAAAATGTTGAGAATACATTCAGTCCATTTATCAATCTTTTAATGATGAGTAATGAAATGCAAACCCAATATCATCAAAAAAGTAAAATAAGAACATTACATTAGTTAGCATTTAGTCTAGCTGTTCAATATGTTACCAGGACTATATATATGCTCAGCAGGTGCTATTAATAACTTTCCTTCAAACTATTAACAGAGTGTCTGGTGTACTTGTCTCAACGATCAACTTGTGTTAGGTAACAGGATAGTTTCCTTTGGTCTGAAAGGTGGAAATGAATCCGATTCCAAAACAAACACCCTAAAATCTGTCTTCTGTCTGATTAGGTTTAGTTGAATATTTTTCTGTCTGTGGTATCCAAGGTATTAAAAAAGCTGAACACAGTTTTTTTTCTACAAGAGGGTATACTACTTTTTCTCTCCTCATCAGCATAGCTTGCGAAAGCTCATTCAACTGTTACAAACATGAATTAAACTTACTCCACTACTAAGATCTTCAGACTAACAACCAGTCCATCTCGGTTCAAACACAGGTGATCCATCTATGATCGAAAGCGTCTTGCGCTACTTCACGCAACTGACGAGAGACAGACATCTCGAAACGCAAATAATTGATGAATCGGGTCATCTGACCTCTTTCCACCTAACGACAAGAGGTGGTGACAGACGTGCATTCACACTCCATTCATACTAAAATAAGTGCTTCATACATTCAACATTGTAGCGTTTTAACCATACTGACCTGGTTAAGAATGGCTTTTGGACTCACGAGCAAGTTACTCGCTACCATGAGAGGGCAAATCTATAACCAATGGTCGCTAAGACATCAATTACTCGTATTACACATGATTGCAGTTTTTCCCAGGACAGAAGTCTACGAGTTACTCTGCGTTAACAAAAGTAAACCGCCCCTTCTAGGATCTGCTAAGGTGCCAACTGACAACAGATGCATTAGGCCACGCCGAAAGGATGTTGGTACGTGGACCAGATGGTCTCCATGTGTGCTGTTTCGACGTTGTTTTCGTCTCATCAGGTGTAAATAGGTGACAGTTTCCTACTCACTATTACACTACAGCAAACTGAGTTGATGTCATATAATTGTCTTAATTTTTTTGAAGTCATTATTAACATGCAGTTACATTAGAGTGGATGACGGAATATAAACTCAACATTCATGAATTAATTTACAGCATATACTGGTCTTGTTGAGTGTCGATCTGAAAAGTGTGTTAAAGAAGCCTATTTGATTATCTATAGTCTTATTTTGTACCTAAAATATTGCATGACGCAATTCATTATGAAGTCTTTCGGATGACGAAAGTCTGTTAATATAATTATATATATATATTTTTTTTTATTATCTACTGTATACAACACAGGTTTTCTCATTCCCTTTCTACCATGACCATGACCTAACTGGCCTACCTACCATCCCAGCTTACACAATTACGAGTCAACCAACCCACGCAGCGCACTCAGCTTTGTTGGTTTATCCTGCGTGTTACTGACTTGTTATTTCGTTATTGCTGCATTGCCAACCTAGCTTGATTGGTACATGAGGCACTTGTGTTTCTTGTAACATATTCTTTAGTAACTTCTCCGTACTTCAAGAACCTGGTCCGGTGCTAAAACGTGACCCTGTTAAAAAGAACCCCTACTACCGTTTCCACTATATATTCCATAAAATACAACACTACATAATTGTTGTAACTCGTGACCCGGTGCAAAAAAGAACCCTGTATTTTTTTTTTTTTTAATGACAGCTTCAAGTTTCTCAGGATGCTACAGACAGCATATAACTAACTATTGACTGTATTAGAAAACTTGCGTTTAATAATTTTGGACATATTTCTCGACTTATTTATGCTCAGGCCAAAGACATTTTACACTTAAATTCAACTGGTGTTTTCAATAATCAGCAGATGGTTCGGTAGATTGTAAGACCGAGTGGTCGTTGGCATAAATAGGTATTGATATTTTCTTCAATGGAGTACCACACAAAAGAACTCTGAGTGTACTATATTGATTATAAATATATAAATGAACAAAATCTATATTATGTATATTGATTCAATGAAAATTTGACAAAAGTAAAATATAATGTTTCAAAGGCTATTGTAAAATTGTTTTGAAAACTAGTTATTTAGTATAAAAATGCATAAACTAATGTTGAAACATAAGTTAATGGTCTCTACAGAACACAACAAAAGACCGTTCCACGTGGCAACATTATAATTTACAAAAGGTTTCTATTACATACATTAAAAATGTATACTTGTCCTAAATCCACTCTGAACTTAGTTTCATAATAATAAACTAACTATAAAAACGTTCTTTGTGGATTTAACTTTGTTTCGTCATGATTAAGAAACTCATATAAACAGAGAATTCTGTTTTCATAGTTAAAAGTCATGTAATAAAGTTTGAATAAATTATTAATATAGTCTGTGAATAATAAACATAAATGCCAAATAAATATTTAACATTACCAAGCGTAACACCACTCTTTTTGGAACTAAAAATCATTTCTGCATTATATTTCATAGGGAGTTTTATGACTGTTGGGGCTAAAATATAAAAGACTAGTACAAATTATAAAACAAACCACTTGCCGTAGTCACACAACTTCGATCAAATGTATGTTGGGCTTGTAAATAGTGTTAAATGTATTTATAATAATATACAAAATAATGTATTTATAAGATATTAATATGTCCAATACCCTTTTTATTTAACATAGAAATTACAATTCATTTTGTAGATATATTTTATTTTTCGGTTATAGGCCATCAATCTAAATACTATTTATAGGAGTAAAATACAATCAAAATATTGTTTAATGAAACTAAAGCCCTAAATTAAATATATTTCACTGGACTACCTTATCTAACTTAAATAATCTAACATACATGAAATAATAAAATGTAAAATAACCTAACAATACTTAGCCTAACGCTACCGCAAAACATATATCAAATATTTATTATCTAACAAATGTTCCAGGATATTTTTGCGTAGTGGATTCTTTATTAAGGGTTAGATGCCATTATATGTTGTTGTTTCCTATAGAAAATGACCTAAGGTAGCTGACGCATAGCTGAAAAAATCTGGTATAATAACCTAAAATATATGTTTCTATGTTATATTTACAACATTTATTTAACTAAAGAGACTTATATTTTTTATAAATACTTGAAAATACTTCTATTTCTTTATATATTTATATTTTATAAAATACTTGAGAACTGTAGCTATAATTTATACTAGTAGTGTAAGAGAAAAGTAAATCTTCAAAAATGAATCACTTAAGTTAAAATTTACTAGAATAAATGTGGAATGGTTAAATTTAAGTCAGATTCTCCATTAAGTTTCTTACATCTTAACGAAATAAACTATAGGTTAGTGAACGTAAATAGTAGGCTACGAAATAATACTGCAAGTAACTTTTTATAAAAAGTATTATAAATAATTTATAAAACTGTTTTTAAGTAACTAAAATAATTTTTATAAGTATTCAAACACACATACACGCATACTAAGAGTAGTAGACAAATATCGTATTCCAGTGCCTTCACACTAAGACATATAATTCAAGTACTGTCTCTTTGCTATGGACAATATTTATGTTATTATTATTTGTCGAATATGCAAGGATGATGTAAGATACTTATACTATAAAGGGTCTACTTACACATTAAAATAATGTATTTATGAGGAAATATGTAAGATGATGTAAATACTTCTCAGGGCATACTTCAGCATATTTTTAAAATTACGAGAAATAACATTAAACATATTCTAAAACTTTTTCGTGAGGTATTAAATCATGGTTTAAGACCTTGTGCCTGGTTTATCTATCATCAATGTTAAGTAAACAGCTAATATAACAAATAAATATTACATGTACAAAATAGAGCTGCACAGTAGTAAAATATAATAACCTAAAAAATAACGTGGCTTTTGGGTATTGGGGGGTGGGTCACTAAGTAATATGTCAAATACATCTGCAAAGGTATGTGCAATACAGTGTGAGGGAATGTGGTGTTTTTTGACTTCAGCGTGGTTTTACGTGACTATATACAGTGTACATGTAGGTACTATACACTAGTGGACCATATATGTCACAGATAAAAGAACTTTATAATGTTTTCAACGCTTGGTAATCACCACTCGTGTGACAAACCAACGAAACATTTATGTAATTTTTTTTAAAATCGTACTTTATTTATACATGACTCACGTATAAATTGTATATGGCTACAAACATTTATTTCGGATAATTTTTTAATTTGCGAGATAGGTGTGTACACAGTACAAATGAACGTCACATAACACAAATATAATAGGCATTCTTTTGTGAATACCTCTGGTCTGAGTAAGGTGAGCGTGGTTCACCGAAATGAATCACCAATGTATTTGTGGATCTTGTGCTTATATTGTAAGATATTTGTGTTGTGTGACGTTCAATTGTACTTTATTTATTTCAGATCCGTTTATAACATTATGATTTTAATTTTTTAATTATACCTACTCGCTATAGATATATCTAAATATTTTATACCATATTCAGAAAATGTTACTTACTGATAATGATTTTAAAATATCATCAACATTGCATGCTACAAATAAAACATGCATGTAATTTAAATTATTTATTAATCAAGAAAGATTGATTAAAATAATCAGTATATATTTTAAATATAAAACTAAAACCTATTCAATAGACCAAGCAATATAATATACATTGGTTTCATTGTTAAAATAGCTATTGTATTACAATTAGCTACAGTAATAGTTTTTTCTCCTTTAAACTTCTCAGTATAAAAGAAACATTACTTTTCAGTTTTATTTAGCTAAAATTAAACTCATGCTTATATTAAAAATAATATGTAATGTTTATTCGAAACCATATAATAAAAGTTCAAAAACAAAAATGAATTAACTACGTTAATAAAGATGCATAGCTCAGTAGAAAACCATCAACCTTAGGTGTGTTCACAATTCCCTATTTTTTTATTTATTTTTTTTTTTTATCTTATAAATTAATGCTATGGAACCCCGGAAATCGATTTATCCATGTGATTCCTTTCGAAATATTTTCAGTAATGCTACCAAAAATATCTAATGGAAGCTTTTGTTCTGAACTATAAAATTCTTTAGATATAATCAAATATAAGGTTTATTTATTTGACTAAATAATTTATATGAAGTCTATCTTTTTTGCATATTGACCTGATTTCCATTATGATAATATTGACTATTTATAACTTTATTGGAATTGGTGAAGTTTGCTGAGGATCTAACTTCAGCAGCTGGCAGATGCCAAGACACTAATTCAAATGACAATTAGCTAAAGTTGTGGGACTACTAGAAGTAATTTGACTCTTCGCCAACAGACTGAGCTCCAAACAATGATCAGGTACGGTTCCGGGCGTGCTGAAACGATTTACGACATCCTCCTGAATTCTGGCTGTGGGTTGATTTACAGTGAAGATTTGCTATTTACTTAAAAACTAAGAAAAACATATAAGTAAGTACATTACTTTGTCAAATGTTTCCTATTTTGTTGTATTCTAAACAGTATTGTTTCAGAATGTTTGTGGTCTTTTAGAAATGTATGATGAAATGTTTACGCTTTCGGATAGTTTAAAAAAAATTCCTTAAATGGACTCAGGATTAACGCACATCTAACAATGTTAATACATATAGATCCCAAACAATGTAATTTATTGTGTTAAATGACTTTTCAATGACCAATTGTGAAATGCTAAGTAATTTAAGTTCCCTTGAAAGTTCACTCACCATGCAGAAATAGGGGCGAAAAACATCTGCAGTTCGTAGTAACATTTAAGAAAACAAGACTTCTGTAAAGGTACTTTTGAGTTTTAAGCTGGTTCTAAACACGTATTTATAGCGTTAATGAACTAAGCTCAAATTTTAACGATATGATTGAATAGAAAAACAATTTTACTGCTTTATATTCATTTATAAAGGATAATATTCAATGTTTTAGTCACTAAATTTCTAGTACAATCTTATAATATCTCTTCTGTAGTCATGATTCGGTAGGTATGTGTATCTTGAATAATAACAATATATATTTTAGTATGTTTAGAAATAGTTTTCATTTGCTGTTTGTATCAACAAGTAAATTAGGTATTACGACCAAATTAGAATAACATTTCTTAATTCCTTAGCTAATATAACCACCCATCTAAAATACTGAGTCTACGTTGTAGAGTTTGCGAGTATATTCATTGTAATTGTAGAGTTGTTGGTAGACCTATGTCGAAAAGCGCTTTAGGTGTGACTTATCAACAACATGATCTGCTAAATTATAGGTTGAAAAATAACTGCATCCATGGCACATATTTAATTCATTTGTATATATTTAATATTTAATAATTTGTCTGTGCCAACATAACGATTCAATTCTCAGTCTGGTTTTTCTCTTAATGTATGTAAAAGACAAAAGTCATCTCAGTATGGGAAAATCATACAATACCCTGATATTATTACTCTAAACTTTGGTAAAAAATCAATAATATGTTTTGATCTAAATCAATTTTTTGAGTTTAAAAACAGTCTCAACCATTGGAACACATTCAACCTAAATATTGTAAGCCATTATAATATAATTTTCCGATATTACACTCTAATGGTTTTAAATGGAAGTCCACCACGATTTTTCAGACAATATACTGTAAGAAGTTTGCATTAACAAACATCATAAAATACAATGAATAATTTGTTCATATGGAATATTCTTAACGATCTTTGTGTGCCAAATTAACAGACAAGTGTTTGTTTTGAAACTGTTGGATGAAAACTGTTTTGGGGTACTGTTAATAGCATATTTCCTAGAAAGATTAGGAAATATTGTTCTATTGATAACAAAATAATTAGGCCAAAACACAAGTTATGTCTATGTTACTAGAATTTATGTAAGATATTCTTTAATTCAGATTTCACAAAACCACGATTCAAAAGCCTCTATATTCTGGACTGAACTGTATATTTTGTGTAGACGTTTCTTATAACTCAGTGTTCAGATAACCAAATATCATTATACTAGAGGCATTGATATACATCGTACAATGGCGCAGACCACTTAACATTATTATATTTAATTGCTTTTCATTATATGAAGTGTCAGCGTGTTTATAATAGTGTTTAAATGGCTCAATCATTTTCAGTGCGCAAGATGTCACATGAATTTCAAAATTATTTAATTTATAATATTTGAAATATCATTTTTAACACGTTTTTAAAACTTGCTTAAAATATCTACAAGATGTAAGATATTTTAGATAATATAAATAATATGGTTGCAAAATGTGTGGAATCATGTAAAATTATTAGTAAAATATATGTCTTGAACTCACAAAATCCCACTTATTATATATAAACTTAAGTAGTTATATTTTAGCATTTATACACTCGTCTAACGTTGGATTAGTAAATTGAATACTATTCATGGGTATGTTGTAGTAAATTAAATACTACTCGTATGGGTATTTTTATGAGAGCATAATGCTTTAATTAAAATAAAAATGTTCTCACAGATTAATTGAGATATTTACTTTATTTAAAAACAATAAAAATCCAGATAGTTGACATAAAGCTATTGTGGGTAAGGAAGAAAAGAAGTATTTCCAATTTGAAAACAATTAGCAACAATGAGAGCCATTTTAAACAATTAAGCTAGCATGGGCCCTTAATTAACTCATAGGTTCCTTTAAAACACCATTGTAACTAATGAAGAGGCACTCAACCTCTAATAGGAAATTTAAAATAAAAATATCAGTGTTGATAATTTTTGGAAATACTTTTTGATTAGATTAATTACTTTTATCACATTAGATTATGACACTGAAATCACATGTCATATATGATTTAATAAGTTCATAATTCCTTTTTGGAGAGGTACGACATAATTTTAAATGATTTACAATCCTTTTTCAACAATTATAATTTATAATATTCTTGGAAGTAAAAAGTTTATGGATTGTCATCTGCAGTTCACTTACATAATGTACATACTGTCCTGGCTGTATTTAATTATGAAATATTTTATTAAAGAAAAATATGGAATTTTTTTTACGAACGTTTTAAAATGTATTGAAATGTTTAACTGTGTTTGTTCTATGCACAACATGGAGAGTAATGGTTAAAACAATTTTTCTAGTGAAAAATATAACAGTTTTTCATATGATAAATTGATGATAAGCTAGCAATAATACTTCAAATAAAATACCCGATCAATGAAGTTAAAAAATGAGACTCATACATTAATATATTTTCTGTTAGAAAAATTACGTTGACTTTGTCCATCTCGGCAATAGATTATTGAATAATAATTATTGAATTATAGTTATTGAATAATAGTAAATAAATAAAGAAAGACAATCTTAATACATTTTGTATGGAGAAATTAGTTATTATATTATAAGAATTGTTTGATCAAATTCAGTTTTTATAACAAAACTATCATTGTAACGTTATTTTTCTGCCTGATTCCAAACGTTCCGAAAACTATAATCCTCTCCCTGTGTATTTGACTCCTGTCTCTATATTATAATTTAATTGCACGTATTTGTAATAAATTATATCATTTTTTAGCAGTTTGTTTTGACAGCCAATTCTTTAGATAAATAATACCAAATCTTGTAGCACTGTACACTAATACCAAATCTTGTAGCACTTTACACTAATACCAAATCTCGTTGCACTTTACACTAATACCAAATCTTGTAGCACTATACACTAACACCAAAAAGAACCCACCAGCCCACCCATACACGAACAGTGGTATTGACCCACCCGCCCACCCATACACGAACAGTGATATTGACCCACCTGCACACCCATACACGAACAGTGGTATTGACCCACCCATAAACGAACAGTGGTATTGAGCCACCCGCCCACCCATACACGAACAGTGATATTGACCCACCCGCCCACCCATACACGAACAGTGGTATCTTGTAGCACTTTACACTAATACCAAATCTTGTAGCACTATACACTAATACCATATCTTGTAGCACTGTACACTAATACCAAATCTTGTAGCTCTGTACACTAATAACAAATCTTGTAGTACTGTACACTAATACCAAATCTTGTAGCACTGTAAACTAATGCCAAATCTTGTGGCACTGTACACTAATACCAAATCTTGTAGCACTGTACACTAATACCAAATCTTGTAGCACTATACACTAATAACAAATCTTGTAGCACTGTACACTAATACCAAATCTTGTAGCACTGTACACTAATACCAAATCTTGAAGCACTATACACTAATAACAAATCTTGTAGCACTGTACACTACTACCAAATCTTGTAGCACTGTACACTAATACCAAATCTTGTAGCACTATACACTAATACCATATCTTGTAGCACTGTACACTAATAACAAATCTTGTAGCACTGTAAACTAATACCAAATCTTGTAGCACTGTACACTAATACCAAATCTTGTAGCACTATACACTAATACCAAATCTTGTAGCACTGTACACTACTACCAAATCTTGTAGCACTGTACACTAATACCAATTCTTGTAGCACTATACATTAATACCAAATCTTGTAGCACTATACACTAATACCATATCTTGTAGCACTGTAAACTAATACCAAATCTTGTGGCACTGTACACTAATACCAAATATTGTAGCAATGTACAATAATACCAAATCTTGTAGCACTGTACACTACTACCAAATCTTGTAGCACTGTACACTAATACCAAATCTTGTAGCACTATACACTAATACCATATCTTGTAGCACTGTAAACTAATACCAAATCTTGTGGCACTGTACACTAATACCAAATATTGTAGCAATGTACAATAATACCAAATCTTGTGGCACTGTACACTAATACCAAATCTTGTAGCACTGTACACTAATACCAAATATTGTAGCAATGTACAATAATACCAAATATTGTAGCAATGTACACTAATACCAAATATTGTAGCAATGTACAATAATACCAAATATTGTAGCACTGTACACTAATACCAAATCTTGTAGCACTGTACACTAATACCAAATATTGTAGCAATGTACAATAATACCAAATATTGTAGCAATGTACAATAATACCAAATATTGTAGCAATGTACAATAATACCAAATATTGTAGCAATGTACACTAATACCAAATATTGTAGCAATGTACAATAATACCAAATCTTGTGGCACTGTACACTAATACCAAATATTGTAGCAATGTACAATAATACCATATCTTGTAGCACTGTAAACTAATACTAAATCTTGTGGCACTGTACACTAATACCAAATATTGTAGCAATGTACAATAATACCATATCTTGTAGCACTGTAAACTAATACCAAATCTTGTGGCACTGTACACTAATACCAAATATTGTAGCAATGTACAATAATACCATATCTTGTAGCACTGTAAACTAATACCAAATCTTGTGGCACTGTACACTAATACCAAATATTGTAGCAATGTACAATAATACCATATCTTGTAGCACTGTAAACTAATACCAAATCTTGTGGCACTGTACACTAATACCAAATATTGTAGCAATGTACAATAATACCATATCTTGTAGCACTGTAAACTAATACCAAATCTTGTAGCACTGTACACTAATACCAAATATTGTAGCAATGTACAATAATACCAAATATTGTAGCAATGTACAATAATACCAAATATTGTAGCAATGTACAATAATACCAAATATTGTAGCAATGTACACTAATACCAAATATTGTAGCAATGTACAATAATACCAAATCTTGTGGCACTGTACACTAATACCAAATATTGTAGCAATGTACAATAATACCATATCTTGTAGCACTGTACACTAATACCAAATATTGTAGCACTGTAAACTAATACCAAAGATTATAGAACTTTACGAACAGTAGTTTTAGTAGCAAGGATTATATCCTTGCTAAAAATTATTTCTTTAAATCTATAGAACTCACAGAGCTTACGTATAATCCTTAGAAACTACACAGTAGATGCAAAGAGATGCCCCAATCAACTGCCAAGACAAAATGGTTAGTAGAGTTTCGCTTAATTCCACCTTTACTGTGACAACCTGCGTTATCTGAGCGTTAAGAAAGCGTTCTCAAGCGTTCCTCACTTTGCAGTTTTCCTTGATAAGGCCGTATAATTTAATATTTTAAGCTTAAATTACTATAAACAAAAAAAGCTTTTTAACCCAGAAAGGAATAATATATTTTCAATTATAATAGTATCTTAAAAGTTCCTACATTGCATTGTTTTCTATTTTGTTATTTGGAAAGAGGGTTAAGAAAACAAAGCAATGCAATCTCAACATGGGAAATAGAATGTGCCAACACACTGAGGCATTGTAATAAAGTTATTTGTGTTGTCAACCATTCAATCTCATATCCTTCCTTCCTTATCTTTTTCTATATAAAGTATTTTCAATACTAAAAATATTGTTAATCATACAACTTTATTAGAATTGGAAAATTAGATTTATTTTCTATAACATATCGAGCCTTTAGCAAGTGTTTTCAACTACCTGCAACATGGTAGTATAGATACAAATTATTTTGACGTCTAAAATTAACTAAGTCACTTACAAAGAATATTTTATAATTGTTTACGGGATATTGTATGTAAAACTTATAAAAGTAACTAACAGCTGTTTTGTTAATAAATGACTCATTGCACCTTCTACGGTGTTACTTTGATTATACTAACAATATCACTGGTTCTGTTTGATCAAAGATTCAAATGTTGACGATTATAATTGTGTTTATTTTGGTATAAAAAAGTGGTTATCTAAAACTGAACTTGTTCTATAACCAGTTATTCATCAATATTACAAGTACTCACTAACAAACTTTGCATTGTTTTCCATTGTACAAAACAAACTACTCTATAAATAAAAACTCATTTTTTACATCTTAAATATATATATACCCAGAAGATTTTAGCAATTGTTTGAATACCAAACTTTTTTACTCTGACATCATTTTGAGACCCATCCCCCCCCACCAAAGCTGGAAAGCGTGCCAACCGGGGGGATGGCTCAAAACAAATCGAGCGATGGGATCACGGGTGGCAGTTGGAGGGTCAAAATAAAACTCGGCAGCTGAGCGAAACTAATTTATTACCAAAAACCACCATTAACATAATCAAAAACGGCAGAAGGCCACAATATAAATTTTCACTTAAATAAATAACAAGATAACTAACATTAACAAATTAACACACAATAATAACAAACGCTATAAATACCACAAACTCTACAAATACCAAAGTGAACAATTACCAACTACAGGGTGTATGGCCTATCTGCAGCCTAGCCTGAGACACCCCAAAACGTAAGAAAAATTTAATAGGCCCCAACTAAAAGTGAAGAAAATTATAAAATTTTTGGTATCACCAATTACACCGGCAATTTGGCCCGCATCCCTTGATTCCACCGGGCCAGGGAGTAAGCCGGAATCCCTGGGCAGCTCCGAATTAAAAGTTAAGTAAAAGTCCCATAATCCCCTTTTGGTGAAAGTTTAAAAAATTAAACAATTTAAAAAAAGAATATACCCCGGTACCGTTCTATTATCCCCTGACATCAATAATACCAAACACGAAATAAATAAATAAATAACTAAATCACTAGGCCTAAAGCATAAAAATAAATAACAACACAATTTAACAATAGGGACCTAACAAATATAAACTCTAAAATATCTAACAACAAAATAAACTAAATAACAAGAAATATAAATATAAATCTAAATAAATATTAACATCCAAAAAGTTCCTTTTGTTTGTCTTTTAAGTTTTTTTTTCCTTTTAATAAAAAAAATACATATATAGGTCCCCATGGCTGTTTTGCCCACTTTGTCCCATCAGTTTTAGGCCTAGGCACAAATTAAACAGTTCCACAAACTTTTTTTCTTCTTTTGTTTTTATATACTTCTTTGTTTTTTTATAAATCACCCCCAGCTCAGCCGCCGGGAAAAGATGGAAAGAACTGACCTGAGGACTGAAGACTTCTACCACCAAAGATGTAGGGCGGGTAGCGGGCAACTCCAGGCTCCAACATGGTCCTCAGGCCAGGCTAGCAGTGGAGAAGATAGAACATTGCCCGGACGACCGGCTGAGGGTTGAAAGTCCCACTCAAGGACCCTGGACTGTAAGGCACAACACACAGCACATCAAATACAGTCCAGCCATCACAACAAAATATTACACATAACAACTAAAAATATAAGGGTGCCTGATTTAACAAAACTTAACATGAAGAGACAAACTTATACATGATTGGAGGGAGAGATTAACTTTAGGCTATGAAAAATTATGTTGGAAAACAGATTTAAGACAAATTACAAATTAACAAATTATAAAAGAATTAATTACGTATATGGACTTAAAAATGACAAACTGAATACTAGGCCATGGATACATGAGCAATATGTTAAAACATGAACATCAAAGGGTACAGCTAGGCTAGGTTATTGGCAAAGAACAAAAAATATGATATCGGTAACTACAACTGTAAAAAGGCTCCATAAACATTATACAGAATTACAATTGAAAATAAAGGCAGAAATAAAAAGCATTAACGGTAATTAACGGTAAAGATTAACATGGAAGCACATGGCTTTAACCTAGTCTGAGAAACATCTAGACAAAGAATACAAATTTAACCAAACTCTGAAAACACAAGCAAGAACGATTAATATTATTGAAACAAAAGTATTTTCACCAAAAGGGAGATTAAATATTAGAAATTACAAAATTAACACTTACGTTTTGGAGTCTCTCAGCCGAACATAGTAATCTCAGCAGGCAGAGCCAAAGACAAAATGACGGCCAACCTGAAAGACGAAGGCTCCAGAGAAACTAGAACTACTCGAACAATCTAGAAGCCGGTCAACCGGACCGAAGCTGCTGGAAACCGGAACGAAACGGAACCGGGCCAACGGCTACCAACAACGCGAAACGCAGGGCAAAAACGAATCTCAGGCAGCCTGGCAGACAATGACGAAAAAAAAACCTGTACCGGTCCAAGACCCGGTACAACCTCCCTCTGCAAACCTCAACACACCCAGGCAGGGGAGCAAACTCGGTACCTCAGGGAACCAAGAGAAGACGAAGACCTCCGAAGAGTGGTGTTCCAAGGACGTCCAAGAGAAACTACGAGGGGAAACCCCTCGAACAGGGAGCGAACTACCCTGACTGTCGGGCCCGACAAGAAAAAAAGAGAGAAAGAAGACTCTCTCAGAACAGCCACCTAGGGCGCAGAGGTGATCAATCTCTTTGCCCCAAGAAACCCCCAGGAACACCAACTCCTGGACCAACCGTTCCCCGGAAAGCCTTAAGCTGGGACACATGGGCTTTCCTAAACACCCTGCCTGACTGGGGATCAACCAGCAGAGCAGTCACCGGTGACAAAAACCTGTCGATGCGGTGGGGACCAGACCACCGATAGCACAACTTTGCAGCTCTTCGTTCCGCGGCCGAACTGACCGGGTGAGCCTGACAAAGAACCAGATCTCCAACCTGAAAAGGGTTAGGAGTACGACCCTTATCATACCTCCTCCTTACTCTCTCTCTAGCACGTAGCAGGTTGCGCCGAGCAGCCCGCCACGTGGACACTACGTCAGTGGCACCTGGCGTAGGTAGAAGATCCTCTAACCTCCACAAGTTGGACAAAGGGTTGTTAGGAGGGTAGCCATGTAGAATTTCGAAGGGAGTGGCATTGTGACTCTCATGCTTGGAAGAATTAAAAGCAAGCTGGAGCCAAGAGAGACTCTCATCCCAGGTGTTCTGCTTCTCAGCATGGAAGGTAATAAGGGCAGACCGAAGATTGCGGTTGAACCGCTCTGCATGAGAAGGCTGTGGGTAATACGGAGAGGTAGTCACATGCCTGATACCATTGCCAAAACAGAACCTACGAAACTCATGGGAGGTAAACTGGCTACCGTTGTCGGACACCAGAGTGGAAGGCACACCAAAGTGCTGGAAGAGTTGGGACTGGAGAGCACGGATGGTGAGCTTAGCCGTAGCACTCCGAAGTGGGAAAAGCCAAACGAACTTCGAGAAAGCATCCACACAAACAAGTAGGTAGGAGCTACCTGACTTGCTACGGGGAAAAGGACCCACGTAGTCGATGAACACCTTCTCAAAAGGACGCTCGGCCACCTCAGAAGATAACAACCCTAACCTTGCATTCTGACTAGGCTTGCTGAGAGAGCACAGGTGACAAGCCCGCACTCTGCCAGCAACATCCCGGTCCATGCCCTTCCAGATGAAGTACCTACGAATCTTAGCGATGGTCTTATGAATGCCAAGATGACCGCCCACAAGAGAAGAGTGATAATATTGAAAGACCATCGGTACTAGATGACTAGGCAGCACTACACGGGGTTCACCCCTCTGTCGAGGACGGCAACAGAGTACCCCTTTGGACAGAAAATAGGGAGGGTGGGCACCTCCCTCTTGAAGCTCACCTAAGATGACTGACAGCTCAGGATCTTTCTGCTGATGGGACAGTAGGTCGTCAAAAGCCAGAGGAAAATCCAGAAGAACAGCACCACACTGAGCAACAGCCTCAGTAGGTGGATCACTGGGTTCGTGATACATGCGGGAAAGAGCATCCGCGATGACATTCTGGGTACCCCTAAGATGTTGGACTCGGAACTTAAAGGCAGAAATTTTGACCACCCAGCGACCAATTTTCCCAAGCTGTCTGGGATGGGCAAGAAGCCAAGACAGTGCCTGATTGTCCGTCTCCAGCAAGAACTCAGCGTGTTCCAAGAAACGCCGAAACTTGTCCGTACCAAAGACAACAGCCAGACACTCTAACTCATAGATGGAAGAAGCTTTCCTTTCCTGGTGAGACAACGTCCTCGAAGCAAAAGCGATGGGCTGCCTGACCCCATCAAACTCCTGAGAAAGAACAGCAGCAATGGCGGAGGAGGAGGCATCAGTCTGAAGAACAAATTCTCTGCTGAAATCAGGCATACGCAGGACAGGAGGTTGCATGATAGCCTCCTTGAGAGCATCAAAGGCAGTCTGCTGAGCTTGGCCCCACACAAAAGGGACACCTTTCTTTCGCAGCTCGTTCAACGGGGCAGCAAGCTCGGCCACGTTAGGGATGAAGCGACGGTAAAAATTCACCATCCCCACAAAACGGGCAATCCCCTTGGCATCTCTGGGAGGAGGAAAATCCCGAATGCCCTGGGTCCTCGCAGGATCAATGCAGACGCCTCGAGAAGATATCAGATGACCCAGAAAAGAAATCTCAGGACGAGCAAAAGTGACTTTCTCTGGATTGACGGTAAGGCCAGCTGATTTGAGGCGACTAAGAACTTCCTCCAGATGTTGCATGTGTTCCCCGAAAGTCTCACTGTAGACAAGAAGATCGTCCAGGTAATTGAAGACAAACTTGAACTTCACATCATGGAAGATGGAGTCAAGCAGACGAGTAAGAGTCTGGGCACCCACAGCAAGACCCATAGGAACCCTAGTGAACTGATAGAGATTCCAGGGAACACAGAAGCTAGTCATGGGCCGTGATTCCTTCTTCAATGGAATCTGATGGTAGGCCTGGTTCAAATCAAACACACTGAAAAACTTAGCCTTACCGAACCAATCAAACGCAGAATGCAAATCAGGCAGAGGTACCGAGTCAATAGCGACCTTAGCGTTGAGCCTCCGATAATCCATCACAAGCCTAGACTTACCATTAGGCTTGGGCACAAGAAAAGCTGGACTGGCATAAGCAGAACGAGACGGTTCAATCACACCCTTGCTCAGAAGATCTTCGATCATAGCCCTCATAACCTCCATCTTTGGGGGAGCAAGTTTGTACGGATGACTCCTAACTGGCTGAGAATCGGTGAGGTGGATCTCATACTCCAGAAGCGAAGTGACCCCAAGCTCAGCCGTAAGCACATCAGGAAACCGCAAACACAGCCTCCTAATGGCCTCCGCCTGCTCAGGGGGGAGATGACCAACTGGATCCACCTTGGGTTGTTCGGGCTCACAACCCACCTCTCTGACTGCAGGAGGGCAGTCGGAATCACCTACTAGAGGCACCAAAACTCGCCGATTAAACTTGAAAAACATCTGGCGCTTCTGGAGGTCAAGCACCATACCACTTTTGGAAATGAAGTCTGCCCCTAGGATACAAGAAACCGCCAGGTCCTTGGCAACAAGAAAACCCCACCTCCAGGAAAATCCTTCAATCTTAAACTGGAAAAACGCCTTCAGAAGAATAGGTAGAGGAGTTTGGGATGCCGTCCAGCAAGTAATAGAAGAGGGCTCGGTGTGCCTGACAAGTCCTAAGGCGTCAAGGGACTCAAAAAGAGAAAGGCTGATGATACAGCATGCCGAACCAGAATCAAGAAGGGCTCGACACACCGTACCACCAAAAGAAACAAAAACGCCAGGACACACCGAGGTGACCGCACTAAGTCCCAGGGAAGCCATGCCAGCAAGGCCCGAAAAATCCCCGACACTCCTGCTATGGGCACGTGTCAGAGGCAAATGGCCACGGTCAGTCGCAACAACGCGGGGAGCTACTGTGGAGGCAACCCCCCGCGCTGAGCGTTTCCCGCCCCACGACCTCGAGCACGTGGACAGTCACGTCGAATGTGACCAGGTTGGCCACAAGCAAAACACACAACCGGAGGCCGAGAACCACGACCCTCCACTGGCTGACTCACACCTACAGACATAGCCGGTCGACGGGTGGGGAGAGCACGATGACTCTCAGAATCCCTCCCTTGCTGGTCTGAGAACTGCACGCTGCGCGAAACAAGGCACAGCTGATGCAGCTCCCGAAAAGTCGAAGGAACACCAGCAAAAACCAATCTGCACCGTTCTTCGGGAGAAATGCCATCCAGGATGACACGAACGGTGTCAGCTTCAGAAAGGGTGAGGCGCAACGCTTGACGAGCTTCCTTGACTGAAGAGACATAGGCTGCCAGAGACTCGCCCCTACCCTGCGACCGATAAAATCTGTCCATGACCATCCTCTCCCTGAGTCGAATGGGAAGAAATGACGAAAGTAACTCTCGATGGAACGAGTCCACCGAGGCATCACTGGCCAAGACAGAACTCAGCAACTCCCCAACGGGACCTCTGCAATAAGGGAACACCAGACGAAGCAAGTCCCCAGCCTGCATGCCGGGCATCTCACTAAGTCTGAGAAAGGCCACCAGAAACTTAAGAAGCTCCTCAGGATCCATCCCATCGATCACAGGGAGATTCTGGATCATGGGCGTGAGAGGGTTAGGTAGCTTGTGGTAGCTCAGCTGCAGAAGAGCAGGTGAACCCAAAGAAGCAATGGGAACGGCAGCTGGAGCCGAACCACAAGCAACCCCATCAGAAACGCCTGCAGGCTCAGAAGGAGCCTCAGGCACAGTGAAAGCCGTTGTCTCAGCCTGCGGCCTCGACACGTTAGGAGAAAGTGTGAAATTAGGCCGCTGACCCAGACCCGTAGGAGTCGTGGAACCGGAGAGTGCCTGAAAAATCTCTTCCAGCCTAGACAAACTCTCCAGGATCCACGTCCTATCCGACGGTTCCAACCCCGGCGCCCGGTTGACCAGCCTTAAACGGGCAAGCAGATGCCCCAAACGTGCAAGGCGGCAGGCCCGGTCACGACCTACTGGAGGTTCCAACTGCAAATCCTCTAACACTCCTTCCCAATCTTCCACCTTCCGTTTACAAATCCCCAACTCATCACCAACCTCCAGTAGGTCAGACCAATCCACCGCCGTACCCGCGGACAACTGCTCCCGCAGCAACCTCCGGAGATTCAAAACATCCCCTTCCGGAGTCACACCCCGCGACCTCAATTCGAAAATCAACTCCTCCTTGACCAGGAGCGCAACATTCTGCAGATAGGCCATCTCGCAAAACAAAATTCTCAACAGTACACAAAAAACGACAACTCCAGGGTCCAAGACGAACTAAACCCTCAGCCTACCGAGCCACTGCCGACCACTCCAATCCACCCATGAAACCCATTCAACAAAGTAACCAAGCGGATTGCCTAGGTTTTTTTTTTTTTTTTTTTTTTTTTTTTTTTTTTTTTAATACAAAGTTAAATGATTTATTTGGTTTTTAATTGTTTTTCTTTTTAAATAATTATTTATTTGTTTCTTTTTTTTTTTTTTTTTTTTTTTTTTTTTTCTCTACGTATTACCAAGACACCTTGACGGTAGGTCGGCCAACCATGGCCTACTAACTGGCAAACACCCACCGTCAACAACCAAGAAAGAATTAAAATTTTTTTTTTTTTTTTTTTTTTTTTTTTTTTTAGGCAACCACGCTCTGCTACCAATTGAGACCCATCCCCCCCCACCAAAGCTGGAAAGCGTGCCAACCGGGGGGATGGCTCAAAACAAATCGAGCGATGGGATCACGGGTGGCAGTTGGAGGGTCAAAATAACACTCGGCAGCTGAGCGAAACTAATTTATTACCAAAAACCACTATTAACATAATCAAAAACGGCAGAAGGCCACAATATAAATTTTCACTTAAATAAATAACAAGATAACTAACATTAACAAATTAACACACAATAATAACAAACGCTATAAATACCACAAACTCTACAAATACCAAAGTGAACAATTACCAACTACAGGGTGTATGGCCTATCTGCAGCCTAGCCTGAGACACCCCAAAACGTAAGAAAAATTTAATAGGCCCCAACTAAAAGTGAAGAACATTATAAAATTTTTGGTATCACCAATTACACCGGCAATTTGGCCCGCATCCCTTGATTCCACCGGGCCAGGGAGTAAGCCGGAATCCCTGGGCAGCTCCGAATTAAAAGTTAAGTAAAAGTCCCATAATCCCCTTTTGGTGAAAGTTTAAAAAATTAAACAATTTAAAAAAAAAATATAACACGGTACCGTTCTATTATCCCCTGACATCAATAATACCAAACACGAAATAAATAAATAAATAACTAAATCACTAGGCCTAAAGCATAAAAATAAATAACAACACAATTTAACAATAGGGACCTAACAAATATAAACTCTAAAATATCTAACAACAAAATAAACTAAATAACAAGAAATATAAATATAAATCTAAATAAATATTAACATCCAAAAAGTTCCTTTTGTTTGTCTTTTAAGTTTTTTTTTCCTTTTAATAAAAAAAATACATATATAGGTCCCCATGGCTGTGTTGCCCACTTTGTCCCATCAGTTTTAGGCCTAGGCACAAATTAAACAGTTCCACAAACTTTTTTTCTTCTTTTGTTTTTATATACTTCTTTGTTTTTTTATAAATCACCCCCAGCTCAGCCGCCGGGAAAAGATGGAAAGAACTGACCTGAGGACTGAAGACTTCTACCACCAAAGATGTAGGGCGGGTAGCGGGCAACTCCAGGCTCCAACATGGTCCTCAGGCCAGGCTAGCAGTGGAGAAGATAGAACATTGCCCGGACGACCGGCTGAGGGTTGAAAGTCCCACTCAAGGACCCTGGACTGTAAGGCACAACACACAGCACATCAAATACAGTCCAGCCATCACAACAAAATATTACACATAACAACTAAAAATATAAGGGTGCCTGATTTAACAAAACTTAACATGAAGAGACAAACTTATACATGATTGGAGGGAGAGATTAACTTTAGGCTATGAAAAATTATGTTGGAAAACAGATTTAAGACAAATTACAAATTAACAAATTATAAAAGAATTAATTACGTATATGGACTTAAAAATGACAAACTGAATACTAGGCCATGGATACATGAGCAATATGTTAAAACATGAACATCAAAGGGTACAGCTAGGCTAGGTTATTGGCAAAGAACAAAAAATATGATATCGGTAACTACAACTGTAAAAAGGCTCCATAAACATTATACAGAATTACAATTGAAAATAAAGGCAGAAATAAAAAGCATTAACGGTAATTAACGGTAAAGATTAACATGGAAGCACATGGCTTTAACCTAGTCTGAGAAACATCTAGACAAAGAATACAAATTTAACCAAACTCTGAAAACACAAGCAAGAACGATTAATATTATTGAAACAAAAGTATTTTCACCAAAAGGGAGATTAAATATTAGAAATTACAAAATTAACACTTACGTTTTGGAGTCTCTCAGCCGAACATAGTAATCTCAGCAGGCAGAGCCAAAGACAAAATGACGGCCAACCTGAAAGACGAAGGCTCCAGAGAAACTAGAACTACTCGAACAATCTAGAAGCCGGTCAACCGGACCGAAGCTGCTGGAAACCGGAACGAAACGGAACCGGGCCAACGGCTACCAACAACGCGAAACGCAGGGCAAAAACGAATCTCAGGCAGCCTGGCAGACAATGACGAAAAAAAACCTGTACCGGTCCAAGACCCGGTACAATTTCCAAAAGAAAAAAAAGGGCTAACTGAAAAAACTTAATGTATATTTAGTATTTTTCACTAACTAAGGTGCACTAATATATATATACATACATACATATATATATATATATATATTGATCAAATTAAATGTGTCATTATTTATTACACCAATTAACAATGATTTGGGTGATTTATTTCTTATCAAATGATACTGTGGTGGAAGATGAACATTGAATCGATTGAATAAAGGCTAAATCTAAACTACCTACGCTATAGACAGGTTGAACGTCAAGCCTTTGTCACGAAACTCTCAGCTGGCAGCAAATCACAACAAAGTTAGTTTAGTTCCCGATGTTCAGAGTGTTCGTCTCACTGAGAATTTCACAGAAACAGTAACTGAAGCATCACATTTTAATTATAAAACAGAATCCCCATTAAACTCTAACGAGATACTTACTATATCAACTAACAAATTTTGTATATTGTAATGTATGAATAGTTAGGATAAGTTTTAAAAACAATGTCGTGAGATACTATTAGAAACATACATATTTAAACATTGTTGTTTGTGAGTTTTATTTGTTTTCCCATTCGGTAATTATATATAACCATAGCCTTTTCGATTTTTTTGCAGAATGTTTTTTTTTCATGGTAGAACAATAGCTAAGATATAAGAATATGATCAAATTTTTTTTATCAGAAATGTCGGGAAAATTACGAAAGTGGTGGAAAACGGAAATCTATTTATGTTCATAAATATATCGTTTTGGGTACTAAAACTGGTTGGAATATTTCCCGGAACAAGAATTTTGAAAAATTATTAAGAGTGCTAGAGCCGGAAGTGTTCAGTTTCAGTTAGGTTACGCTTCAATAGGATAGGCCAAAGTTTAGGTTACGTTATGTTAGGTTAGGTTTAGTTATGTTTGGTAAGGTTATAACCACCACGTCTGAGAGCACAGCCTTCCTTTACTCTTTTAAAAAAGCATTTGGAAGAATTTCTCGTTCATAAGGAATATTATTTAGTTAGTATTTCTTTAGCAGATTGTTTTATTCCTAAGTCGATTGTTTTATCACTTGAAAACTAGTTGCCATGCAATATTACAATCATTAAGCGAGAAATAAGGAATTTTATTTTATTTAATTTTTGACTAACTTAACCTAACCAATTCTAACATAACCTAATCTAACGTAACTGAACCAAATATAACAATATTTTCAAACAACTATAGTTATGATATAGCTATGGTTTATTATGTAATACCTTTGAGGGCGTCAATGATTATGATGGTAAATTGTTACTAACTAGAAAGTCAAACGATTCTAATTTCAACTAAGACTGATCAAATGTCACGTTTTCAAACAACTATAGTTATGATATAGCTATGGTTTATTATGCAATACCTTTGAGGGCGTCAATGATTATGATGGTAAATTGTTACTAACTAGAAAGTCAAACGATTGTAATACCAACTAAGACTGATCAAATGTCACGTTTTCAAACAACTATAGTTATGATATAGCTATGGTTTATTATGTAATACTTTTGAGGGCGTCAATGATTATGATGGTAAATTGTTACTAATTAGAAAGTCAAACGATTGTAATACCAACTAAGACTGATCAAATGTCACGTTTTCAAACAACTATAGTTATGATATAGCTATGGTTTATTATGTAATACTTTTGAGGGCGTTAATGATTATGATGGTAAATTGTTACTAACTAGAAAGTCAAACGATTGTAATACCAACTAAGACTGATCAAATGTCACGTTTTCAAACAACTATAGTTATGATATAGCTATGGTTTATTATGTAATACTTTTGAGGGCGTCAATGATTATGATGGTAAATTGTTACTAACTAGAAAGTCAAACGATTGTAATACCAACTAAGACTGATCAAATGTCACGTTTTCAAACAACTATAGTTATGATATAGCTATGGTTTATTATGTAATACTTTTGAGGGCGTCAATGATTATGATGGTAAATTGTTACTAACTAGAAAGTCAAACGATTGTAATACCAACTAAGACTGATCAAATGTCACGTTTTGAAACAACTATAGTTATGATATAGCTATGGTTTATTATGTAATACTTTTGAGGGCGTCAATGATTATGATGGTAAATTGTTACTAACTAGAAAGTCAAACGATTGTAATACCAACTAAGACTGATCAAATGTCACGTTTTCAAACAACTATAGTTATGATATAGCTATGGTTTATTATGTAATACTTTTGAGGGCGTTAATGATTATGATGGTAAATTGTTACTAACTAGAAAGTCAAACGATTGTAATACCAACTAAGACTGATCAAATGTCACGTTTTCAAACAACTATAGTTATGATATAGCTATGGTTTATTATGTAATACTTTTGAGGGCGTCAATGATTATGATGGTAAATTGTTACTAACTAGAAAGTCAAACGATTGTAATACCAACTAAGACTGATCAAATGTCACGTTTTCAAACAACTATAGTTATGATATAGCTATGGTTTATTATGTAATACTTTTGAGGGCGTCAATGATTATGATGGTAAATTGTTACTAATTAGAAAGTCAAACGATTGTAATACCAACTAAGACTGATCAAATGTCACGTTTTCAAACAACTATAGTTATGATATAGCTATGGTTTATTATGTAATACCTTTGAGGGCGTCAATGAATATGATGGTAAATTGTTACTAACTAGAAAGTCAAACGATTCTAATACCAACTAAGACTGATCAAATGTCACGTTTTAAAGTATATTTTACTACTCCATATTTTTTTTCAATATTTAGTAGCAACAATTTCAAATTACGACAACAGTTAGCTAATACACGTTAATGAATAAGTATTAAGTACTGGTGTACCAACAAAAATTTAAAATTTTTACAAAATCAAACAATGCCATTCAATATATAATCACTTTTATTTTAATAAGCTTTATTGCAATACAAATCTAGACATGTTTACCGTGTTACATGATTATAACATTACTGTGTTAAAATGTTTGAGTTCTGTGTAATCAATGTTAGTAAAATCGGACACATGAGATATCCTATCATTCTAGGAAGCGGTACTTTTGTACATCAACTTAAAGGTCACAAGCCCTTCATTCATACTTAAGATAGTGTATACTGAAACGCTCTTGATTAGGTAACATTTCATGATTGGAAAATGGAATTAAAGGTGTTTTATCTAAAGATTGAGGTGCTTTAAATTTAATGTTAACAATAATTGTTTTCCCTTGTATTATGTCTAAAACATTTTCATCGAATTTCCAACAGACTTTCTTGATGCGTTTAACCAGAGAAACGGATTACATAT
Source organism: Stictocephala bisonia (assembly GCA_035578905.1). Classification (NCBI taxonomy): domain Eukaryota; kingdom Metazoa; phylum Arthropoda; class Insecta; order Hemiptera; family Membracidae; genus Stictocephala; species Stictocephala bisonia. The sequence continues at coordinate 54,302 of JAQJVL010003344.1, forward strand.
TTCTTTCTCCCATTTTATCTTACCTGTAGGTGTGGTACATAACTTCAAGTCACTTGTAATGTAGAGTTGTCCGTGTTCAAGTTTATGGAATGGCATCATATCTTTGACGTTGAAAGTTGTTCATTATGTAGACGGAATAACACTTACACAGAGCATTAATTGTTATAGAACACAACTTAAAGATAAACTTGTTTTGAAATAAAATGCTTATTAATATAAATGCTTGTTAAGTATTTATTATACATAGTCTCAAGGCCGAGTATATTCCTTCACATGAGAGCCGTAAAACAGCTCTGCACTGATTACTTGCCCATGACCCCCGGTCATTTATTCATGGTGGCTCCGATTCTTGCATGATTATTATTGTATAACATCAGCATTTACGAAGCTAACGGATTAATAAAAAATCTTAAAATATAGTTTAAAAATAAACTCTGGGATTGACTTTTACTATTGAAAATACTAAAATGAATTTGTTTTCGGGTTTGATTACTAATTATTTTCAAAAATCTAAAATTTTAAAGTTAGGAAGTTCTCTAAGAAATAAAAAAATCACAATTTAAGATTTATTTTTAAAGGCTTTTACTCTGGGCTTATTGAATATTTACAATTATTTTAGAGTCCCTATTGAATTTATATTTTATTATATATCCATAAAATAATGGTTGTTCAAACTAACAACAAAAAATCAGGATTTTATAAGTGATTAAATGTACTTTAAAAAAGAAATGAAATGTTGATCCACATTATACCGTACGTTACATACATAATTTAAACAGCTGTAATCTATTTTCTCACGAAAACACATTATAAACATTTTATATTAAGGGTTTTAATTATTATTTTTTAAATAAATAACTACCAAATTAATTAAAAACATCTAATATTACCCTATTAAATAAACTCTTAACTCACCAGTTTCTTATTTTAGGAAGCAAGTTTTGATAGGATTTACACAAATTTAGTTACTAATTCAACATAAGTGATATTACTTTTTTAATATTGTAATTGTTCAAATTACTAAGATAAAATGTTTGTTATTAATATTTTAATACTTTTTATATCTTATACAACCAATAAAGTTTGGTGAATGTTCTTAACATTTTTATTATTGCATAATGCATTCTATTTCCTCTCTTTATGGATGTTTGGGCTATGCAATTTTGATATGCCAAGAGATTAAACACAGTTTTTAATTAAGAAGAAGAGGCAAAAAAGCAATTAAATCTGGAACAGTGTCACAGCAAGAGAACGTTGTTAAATGGTTTATGTGCCATAAAACTAAGCTATAAACTGTCCATAAAGTTGGCGTAACAACAGTAAACTCTGAGAATGTCATCTCAAGTGTTACCCTCGACCCTTTGTCCAGCTCGGATCTCTCGTCTAAAATACTTTATAGCCTTTTAACAACTTAATCCAAGTTTAAATACTACAAAGAAGAACAAATTTTCTTAACTAATATAGTTAAATTTATGTCATTAAGACCTATGTTATTTTATTTTTATTTTTTTATGAAACTATAAACTACAAAAACTCGTGGAGCATAAAAACGTTTTGTATGACAGTCTATGAAATCCAATGATGTTTTATTTAAATATATTCAAGAAGATAAACGTTCATTTTACAGTTACTTGAAATCTTTATACTATTTATACAAAGGGTATATAAACAATTACCATTACCAAAGCCACGAAGGTTACCGATATTATAATATGAAGTGGTATATTTAACAATAAAATAACATTATGTTAAAACTGTCAATATTACACATTTTTGGCTACAGACGGGTTAAATTAAACCAAAATATTGATATATTGCATAATATAATGGTGTATTTAAACTCAAAAACTTAATTTGTGGACATTTTTTTAAAATCCCTTAACGTTGTGGATGGTGGTTAGAAATGATAACAGTGCTAGTTCTTAGATGCTACTGTAGTAAAACAATGTTTCCTCTTTAAAAACAATTGGCAAACATACATAAACGCTTGTTCATATTATACAGTATCCTGTAATATTATGGTCGTTGTCTCGGTTAGCACTTTGACATCGGACCTTTGTCTTGGATTACCCATATAGGTGGCTGAATCTCTCCTTATACTTGGAGTCTCCCTTAGTTCCAAAATCTGTATTCTTCCTCCCCATACATCACTTACTCTCCTCTTCATCCCTGGGTTTCTCCTTGATTCCCGTCCCTTTCCAGCATCACTCCTTAAGAAAAGTCTATAAATATATCTTAAGAAATAAAACTTAACAATTTGGAGATTGTAAAAACATTCTTGGTCTACAGACTCCAAAGGGTGTGATAGTCTTGCAAGTACCTGTCTTTAAGGAACTTTACTTAAATCAGATGGTATAAGATTCTAAAATAAAAACTGAAGGAATAACAATTATGCTAAATAACACTCCTTGGTGCAATAGTCTTCCGAACCCTTGTTCTCGTCCATCACGGACTAAGCATTACAGTTGGACATTACCTCTATAACATTAAGGATATTGAACAAGCCACTCTCGTTACACGGCACCCTGGAGTGTTCTAAGTCTTGATAACGGTCGCTTTCCGACTTTACTAACAAAGATCAAGGCAATATATATTTGATAAAGTTATAATGATGTTTTCTAAACTCTAATACTATTCAGCTCCCACTATATCCAATAAAAAAAAATTACCAATTAAATACTGATGGATGCAGGGATAGTATAAGATAAAACGCTCAAGGTACAAGAAAAAATTAATGAATAATGTAATGCATATAACACCTTCATTTTCAATTTTAAATGCTGTGTGTATTATCAGCTTGTCCGTTGTGTACTTACAACCCTAAAAGGAAGCTGTCATTTAATTTCGTTTTAACGTTTTCAAAAAACAATGTAACCTTCCCGTAATAAAACAACACTCGGTCCCATAAAAGTTTGCCATCTATAGATATGAAAAATTAAATAATTTGATTAACTTTGCAATTACAATTAAAATGCTTGCTAATTCAATTTAACAATTAATTGATGTGGTTAAATAGGATTTGTAGTGACCTTTTAAATACTCCTACATATTTTTACTTGGAATATCTTTCATTGGCATAATGAAGTGTATATGAAACTCCATTATATACAGTGCATACTTATTATTATAAGATAATTGTTGGTACAGTTTTAAAAACGAATTGAAATGTAATTATATGATTTATTTTTGTATTGTAATACAGTATTCAATATTTGTTTCAAAATTAACAATAGAATATTATTATAACTTTTGGGTAGTATTATAAAGCAATTACTGAATCCTTACCATCAAATCTAGCATTTAAATATATTATTGCTGGTAGCCAGTTTGAATTTATGTATGAAGTTTTAAATAAGTTTTTATTAAACTAAACCTAACTGTCATAACCGTGAGAGTTTTTAGTTTGATGTGAAATTTATTCATGCAAATGTAATTGATGATTGATCTTTCGTTCGATATTTCGACATTATTTTGAAATAAGTGAAATCAATTAATGGTATTTCCAATTAACGAGTACAAACATTTTAATGTTATTAAACTGTCACCAGATGTTTTGAGGTTAAGTGGTAGTGAGGGCTTTGCAGCCCTAACTTCGCCTCTTGAATGTGAATAAAGACGTTTTTCATTTAATTTTCATTTCACTAAAATAAAAATGTCAGCGTAGTTTCACCATATTACTTCATTAACTAATTAAATCGTATTTCAATAATTTGAAGGTTAAGATTAACACAGGAAGTATATTAATTAATTTAAAATAATTTGGCATTATATATTATGATAATTTATTTAAACTAATTTGTATTCCACAAAACGATATTATTATTAAAAACTAATTGTGCATTACATATTTCAATAATTTATTCTAATTATCATGTATTTCATAGAACGACATTATTATTAGAAAACATGAACACTCTAAAACAGTCCGAATTACTGTGCCTAACAAAAAACAACAATACAGATTCAATTAGAGGCAACAAACAATTATCGACTAATTAACCAGAGAAGTGCTTTCATTTGAGAGCAATCGAAACAATTAAGGGAGCCTTTTCAAGCTTTAAGAAGCGGAACAATCAAACTATTTCCTCAGTATTAACTTCAAGAACGTTTTAATTGAACACAATAACATATTATGTTATAGGAAGAGGAGATAATTTTTAAATAACAAATGGAATCTTACAACTTAAAGCATAAATATTCGATGTTTAAATTAGTGTGGCCATATTAAAATTGAAGTTTTTTTTAACATTTGATTATTTTACAAAATACTTCATTGTTAATTGATGTTGCTTTTATTTTCTGTGATATCATAAAATATATTTTCATCAGACACTTTTCGAAAATAAGTAGTGTTGACATCATTATCAATATGCAACTTACATTTAAGTTTCTACCATTCATATAAGACGGTCTCCAAGATTACAGTAGTATTGACCCACCCACCCACCCCATACACGTACATTGGTATTGATCCACCCACCCACGCATACACGTACAGTGGTATTGGCCCACTTATCCACTCATACACTTACAGTGGTATTGATCCACCCACTCATCCATACACGTAAAGTGGTATTGGCCACTTATCCACTCATACACATACAATGGTATTTACTCGCACAACCAGCCATACACGTACAGTGGTATTAAACCACCCACCCACCCCATTCACGTACATTGTTATTGATCTACCCACCCACTCATACACTTAGAGTGGTATTGACCCACCCACTCAATCATACACGTACAGTGGTATTCACTCGCACAACCATCCATACACGTACAGTAGTATTGATAGTGGGACAACAGTCAATGTGGTCCCACTATCAATAGTTCAACATCAATTGGGATTTTGTAATTTAAATAGGCACTTGAAATGCAGACTCCCTGAAAATATAAATAATTAAATAAATAGGAAGATAAAACAATAGTAGTAATCAAATTGTAAATATAATGTCATATAAATCATAATAATTCATTGTTATTTAACACTAGACCTAAGTTTGTGGCGAATTTCATTTGCCATATTTATCTCTGATTTATTCTTAAGTTTGAAATTAATTAATTTGTAATTATTCGTTTACAAGGATGAAAATACGTTTAATAGGTTAAAATATGTTTCATTCAATCGTAAATATTTGTGACCAATCACGTTTGAAAGAAAAAATTACTACTATAATATAATGTAAGATCCAAACATGAATTACTCCCTTACTCCATTTGTAAGAGTTTCACTATATTGAATTGCAACCATAACTAATCGAACTTCAAAATTATTATATTTTGATTGATTTATTGATTTTAGAAGCTTCTATTTTATTTCCTTAACCATTTCTACCATATTCATATTACACATGAAAGTAAGTTCTTTCATGATATGTACTCGTATAAAGATCGCAACTATCGGAAAAATATGTAGGGAATGGAAAATGATTGGTCATGTGGTTGCTGATTCCAAGTTCGAACAATGGATCACATAGTTAATGAGATCCCATTGCGTTGTTTTTAGGGGAGATTGGCTAGTTTTCATTCAATCGGTTATGAAACCTGGATTTAGCTCTCTGACGAAAGACCAATATTTATACATTAAAACGCATGTATTCTGTGCGGTAGATTTTATTTTATTTAGGTGTGGTTGAAAAGTATAATTTTTAATATTTTAAAAGTTTGGTAGCTGCCCTACGAAATATATGTGGTATATACTATCATATTTACACATTTATGTAAAACTGTTATCTTGTGCCATCTTCCTTCCATTTGTAAACAGTTTGCAGTCAAACTGATATTTTATTTCTCTTTTTTTATACTCAGGATAGATTACTATTGTTGGTATTTGCAGATCATTAAAGAGGCTTTACTGGCCAATATAAAATAGACCATTAGCTTGACAAATTTTAAATATTTTTAAGTACCTTCCTTAATAAGGGTGTTACTGTATTTTACCTAGGTACAGTAAATAAATCTCAGTATAATTGTCTATCTAGTTTGCTTCAAAAGGCACTGATTCTTTAACACAATAACCCATGTGGTAAATATCATTCTCAGTTATTGTTTTTAGTACACGATTTTAAATTATACAATTGTACCTAAACATATATAAAAAAAATATAAATTATATTAGGGTGTGTTTATCAAGTACATTTTAACAAACTTACTTGCTTATCAACAAATTTTTTTTTTTAATTAGTTGTCATTATTTTGTTAAACGAAACCTATCCAAAACAATTTAAAATATTTAGTTATTTTCTTTACAAAGCAACGCATATCCAATAACTTGGTTTCTTTTTTACGATTCATTTCCATTATTACGATACTTTGGTCGGTAGCGTAGTTGGTTCAATCCCAGCTTCATAAGCTAAAGGTTCTCAGTTCGATCCCAATCAGAGTCAATACATTTTGAGAAGGATCAGCTGATAACCACCAGCTGTTCATTTGTCATTGGGCTATTAATTAATGACACTTTCTAAGGAATAGTCGGCCTTAGTTTGTAACAATGACTACATTCGCTCATCTACACTCATCACACTCATTCGAAATCCATATTCGCCCATATCATGACGATCGGCGCCTTATGAATAAATATATATAAAAAATATAAAAAATACCCACAGACAAAGCAAAAAAGCCATTAGGCTTAATTAATTTGTAATGTCATCAAAATGGCCTTTGATCGGCAATAAACATAACCACCCTGTGGCTTGTCAAAACAGTTCTTTTTTTCGCATTTTTTGTAACTGTATTATAGCTTTTAAATGTTGACTAATATTATTACATAGTATTTCATGTCAAATAACAAGAGAAGAATTATTTTATTTTCACTGTTTTAGTACACACTTTTCGACATATACATACCTAATTTTTAATTACATATTTATATACTACAAAATTAGTGTATATATTTATTATTTTAATTATTATAGATTGATATCAAAATATTTCTCAAGTTTACAAGAATAAAAATGTATACAATTTGATATTCAGTTTCAATTTTATTCTTATAATATATAAGGAATTATTAATATTATTCATTATTCATGAATAAGACACCGATCAGAGAGATATGTGTGATAAATAAATTTAATAATAATTGTAGTTAAGTACCCTTTATTCATTTTGTATTGTAATACATTACCGGTTTTGGCTCTTAGGCTATCTTCAGAGTGTAAAAAATATAACCTCTAAGAAATGAACAGTTAGAAAAATAAAACATATATTATTTACACTCTGAAGATGGCCTAAGAGCCGAAACCGGTCATGTATTACTATAAAAAATGAATAAAGGGAATTTAATTGTAGTTATTATTCAATTTATTACACTAGTAACACTAACTCATGAACTAACTTATACATTTAGATATGGGTGAATATGAGGGCCGAATACATGGACGAGTGTACATGGACGAGGTACATGGACGAGTGTAGTCATTTTTACTAACTAAAATTAGCCGTTCCTTATAAAAAGCTATTTATTAACAGCCCTAGAGCCAAGGCAACTAAGGCACACTGGAATCCGATCTACGTAGTGCTGGTCTGATTTTCAGATAATAGACAGGTCATATACTCTGTTCTCTTTCTTGCACAACATCCGAACCTTGACTACAACCAAAATAGACACACCAGTAGTGTCCACGTCGACGGAAACCGTTGAGCGGACGATGTACTAGTATTAAAAAGACTGAGTTATAACCTGTCACCTACAACCTCCACAATACTTTATCCCCATGTAGGATTATAGCACTGTGGCGGAAATTTTTCATTAATACAAATGATATTAATGAAATATGTACTAAAAAGTTAATACAAAATCAAATCAGGTTTTGGCCTCGCTTAAGCTTCCATAGATACTTCTTTCTACAGTATTTTCATAATTTTCATTATCAGTTATAGTTGTATGCAGTTATTAGGTCTCTGCAAATACAACTATAACATATATATATTGTATTTGATTTTGAAAATAGTTATCAATATATAGCCCAATAACATATAAACATTTGATTAATTTGATTATATTTTGGATTCTGAACATATTCTGGTCCTAGTCTAGGTTCACTATTATTCAAATACGCCTCACTTATTATTTAGTTTTCTAACCGTTAATGGGTAGTTTTAAAAGTGGGTATTTAAATATGATATCAAGAAACTTCATAATAATATTTTTTTACTCCGTGATCTAGATTAAGAAGAACTCGGACCCATTGGGAAATATTCAATAGAGGTTCAAAAGATTTTTTGTCTTGCGTAGGGAAAATTTCATTACGCACTGAGTGTGGTATTAGCCTTTAAGAGTAGTTTTCAAATAAGAGATTACACACTAAAACCACTACGGGCCCCGGTGATCCAAGCCAGAACACTTGCGAATGTCTTCATGTTTGGTTGCATGTTTTGGGCTCTTACGAAGTCACTTTTAAACTTCATATTGGACACCTAGGGGTTAGTCAGGCATCCTTCCTCATTTTTGACACGTAGTGCGTTAGTGTGTGGGCGTTGGACGCAACAGTTCTCCAGGCCTCTTCTCTTTGCAGCATTGCCTACACTATGGTGTCTCACATAACAGGACCTAACGCGGAGACAACTGATCTTCTCTCCTCAATGAAGTAAGAAAGAGTGATAAACATCATCCTCGTCCTTCCAGTAGTACTTGCATTGAGGTTACCTGACCTTCCCCATTCAGTGCAGATACTTCCTGAAGTATCCGTGACCCATAAGTAGCTGGCACAGGTAGAAATCAGCCTCTCCAAGGCTCTGATCCAAGCCTGAAATCGCAGATGAGGCAATGAGTCCACCACTTATCAGTGCTCTCATTCCACACGCTCTGCCAAGTTCATAGAGTCTCCACCCTAGCCTCTGCCGCTACTTGTTTTCTGCCTCGCTCGAGTTCCTGGCAAGTAAAGCGAGGAAATCAAGGGGATTGATTTCCAGCATAACCATCACTGCCGAACCAGCATCAGTATGTAGGTGAAGATGACCCTTAACGCTAGTCTACGGTGCACT
>JAQJVL010003345.1:0-63206 GCA_035578905.1 Stictocephala bisonia
AAATAAATAAAACTGTAAAAAAAAGTGAAAACTAAAAAGTAAACATACTAGGCAAGTTAAACCCAACTAGTAGAATAAAAATTAAAACCTTTGATATTATAAAAAACACAAAACGTTTTCCTCATGGGAATTTAAAAAATATTTTAAATATCAAATTTAAACAGTTTATCTGGGATCCAATCGTGGAACACTAAAATAGTGTATTCTACATATCCTTAATATGAATGTATTTAAAAAATATGTAGAAATTTTAAACCTCACTGACTAATTAAATTTAAACGGCAAAAAAATTTTCCCCATTACCCCGAAAATCGTTTTGTGTACAATAAAAATGCAATGGTTTTATTAAAAATTTAAATTTAGGTTTTGAAAGAAAAAAAATAACAGCGAAAAGGGGCAATGTCGAACTCCAATTGCATTTAAGGGCCGAATGCTCTGACATTTCCCACCCCCAACTTGCCACCCAAGGTCCCAGCATCAAACCATCTTGAGCAGGGCTTTGTTAAATTAAAAAAAATTCTAGTAAACTTATGAAATTTGGATTCAAAAATACAAAAAAAAATAATATGCTCTTGGTAAAATGACTCCAACAAATAAGCCCCAAATTTGGGAAATTTAAAAAGAATTTTTAGACCAAAATTTTTTTAAATTTTGGGAAAATTTACGTAATTGTAGCCCCGGTGGTTTTAGGCCATTTTTTATTTGAAAAAAAAGAGATTATACTTTTTTAATCATTAAAATTTTTTATTACTGTATTTTAATGAAAATTGGCTCTTGTTACAAAACTTTTTTAAAAAAAAAGGGGCAAATTTTAAGCAAATAATCCCCAAAAAGATTTTCCCGGGTTCGGATTCCACGTAAATAAAACCAGACAAACACTCTTTCCACAATAAACCTAACACTCATAAAACCATTAAAATTTTCGCCTTAAAATACCAACAACCCGTTGTGTCGCGTCTCATAGGAAAGGGAATAATAAAAAACGTATATTTTAACAAAAACCAAACCAATATTTCAACAAGAACACACATAACTGAGTAATCTTCTAACACCCTACCAATTTTTTATAAAATTCCCATCTAAAATCAACAATCGTAAAGGGAAAAAAATTGGGGGAATACACAAATTTCAACTAATAAAAGGGTGTCAAACTTCGACAATCACTTATATTAAAGGACTGTTTTGCAGGTAAACACAGAAAAATGGGTATAACATGTTACTTTTGTCAAATTCATCTGCATGTGATAAAAAAAAAAAAAAAAATTTTTTAAAAAACCGGTTTTCATAGAAAGGGTTTTAAAATGAAAATTAAACCGTAAAAATATAAAAATTTTCACTTAATTTTATTAGGGTGTTTGGTTAAAATTTTTTTTCCCAAACGGGGGGGCTGTTGGGGAACTTTTTCAAGGTAAAATAAAAAAAAAAAATTTTACATTAAAACCCCAAAATATTTAGACATGATAATTAAAATCTACTTTTAAGCCAAATTATAACTTCAAAATTTAAACGTTTAGGGTGTTTAAAAAAAAAGGACACTTTTTTTGTCACGTAAAGAAAATGAAACCAAAAGGGGAACGGGGGTACCAAAAATAACAGGTTTTTTAGTGATAAAAAAAAAAATTTAAATATATTATTTTTTCACCTTATGTTTTTAAATTGAAAATTTTTGGGGTGGGGTAAAGCCCAAAAAAATAAAAAAAATTTATCGTTTTTTAGAAAAAAGGCTTTTTTTTTTTTAAACTTGACTTAGATTTTTTTTTTTCAGCGGGCAATTATGTTCCGAAAAATAGTAAAAACGCATCATTTGCTATTTACGCTGATAGGGGAACATATAAAAATTCCCTTAATTGATTTTTTTACTAAAGAAACCAAAAAAATTTGTATTTTCGTTTTTTTTAAATTTTGGCCCCCAGAAATTTTACTCTCCAAAAAACTCTCAGGGCAAATTTTTATTTTCAACAATTAATTAAAATTTAGTTACCAAAAAAATTAAAAAATCAACAATAAACGTTTTCATTTAACAATAATTAGCCATTTAACCCCCGGTAAAGAAAGAATAAATCGGGAAAAATTTTGTAACAAAAATTAATTTGTTGGTAAAACCTACTTTGTATTATCATTTGGGGAAAAAAAAATATATAAAATCCCAGGGAATTCGAATTCAGGGCTATAAAAAACAACAACTAAGCAAAGAAGAAGTAATTTTTTTCTATTAAATAAAAAATAATATTTTTTATTTTTCCATTACCAATAAATAATGCCCCTTTAATATTAAAAAAATGTCTTAAATTACTTATCAAAATTTTATTCCTTGTTAAAAAAAGAAAAAAAACATTTTTTTTTGGAAAAAGGGTATAATTTTAAAACAAAACCTTTTAATCTTTGCCCCTCACAAGCCTGAACGGCGCGACATCTACCGTGGGTTTTTCCAAGTTTCTATGGTCCCTTTGAATTTTTTAAAGGGACAAATTGAATGAACTTCAGAAAAATTGTGTGAAACAAAAACCCGGGAAGGCCAAACAAATATTAACATAGAAACTTAAAGAAAGGCCCTTAATTTTACTTTAAGGGATCACAAAAAATTTCTGGTCTGAAACAAAACTTTTAAACACTATAACATATAATATTGTCAAAATTATAATTTTATTCTAGCGAACTTTGGGAAAATTTTTAGAAAACTTATATTAACACAAAATTTAAAAAAATGGTTTTTAAAATATAAAACAATCATAAACCATAATTAAAAAAAAAAGGGTTCATAAAAAAAATTTTTAAACATTTAAAAATGGAAAAAAAATTTGGTAAAAAAAACTGTAATAAATTTGGGAAAAATTAAACCAAAATAAATTTTTTATAAAAAATTTGGGGGAGACGGTGTTCTTTTCAAAGCCACAAAAACCCTTTTTTTAACTGGGGAAAATAACTTCGTGCCGCTGGTGGCTAAAATGTCTAAGGGCAGGTTTTTTTAAAATAAAAAAAGTAAAAAATTAATAAAATAATGTATTTCTTATTTTAAAAAGGGTTACAATAACCATAAAACTTAACTTTTCCCCAATTTTCAAAAAATTTTTTTTAAATTTAATTTAAATTATTAGCTAAGGGGAAATTTCCCAGATTACAAAAACAAAATACAAAAATTTAAAATGAATAAAGAAACAGAGCTCCAAAGGGTTTAAAAAGGCCAAATTTTTGGGGGTTTCCAAACCCTTTTTAAAATCACACCTATTTGGTGTTAAAGGGAACGGCTCATTTTCCCTTTTGGGGAAAAAAAAAAAATTATCCTAAAAATTTTTTTTAAAAAGAAAAAAAAAATTTTTCACTGCTTTTAAAAATTTTGCGTTTAAAAATTTGGGAAACCTAAAATATCCCGGATTAAAAACTAAAAATAACTTTGGACTAGAAAAGGCGCAGGTTCGAATTTGGTCTAGATTTGAAAGAAATTTCTCAGTGATGACCCTTATGTCCGGGGTTTTTTTCCCCCTATTCTTTATGAACAAGTTCCCTTCAAAGACCCAGCTTACTCCCAGTTTACTAGGGAAAGAGATAATCCCCACAAAAATTTCCGTCAGAATCAATTAATAAAACAATAACAAAAAAAACACTCAAAATTTCCCTCCCCCGAAACCCTTACCCCTACGACATTTTGGGTTTTTCCCAGTTATGTGTTTTTTGCTACAAATCGATACTGTGTAAGGAAATTAAACCCATACCATAGACTATATTGTTACTTTGTATGGAAAATTGACTCAATCCACCCACCCTTTACACGTACATGGTTTTTTGACCAACCCGCCACCCATGCACAAAACCGTGTTTTTGGCCCCCCCCCCACCATACACGTAAAAGTGGAAATTGCCCCACCCCCCCCAAAACCCATACACGTAAAAAGCGGAAATTTGGCCCCCCCGGGCCCCACCCAAACACGTTCAGTGGTATTGACCCACCCACCCACCCACCCTTTACAACGTACAGTGTTATCTGTAAAATTTAAAAAATTTACATTTTTTGGGTTTACTATATACCAGTAACGGTAAAGCCACGTATTTAACGTCCTGACCAACAGCCTCGAAAAACCCTGGGCCAAAAATAAATTCCGAAAGGTTTTTTGAAAAAAAAATGTTGAAATCACAGGTCGTTTCCCCACGCACGAACACACAAAAGAAATAAACTTCCTTCCTCCCCTCCCACCACAAACCCCCCAAATTTTCAATATGTTTGAGGGAAATCGCCACAAATTTGGGTATGTTTCCTTTTTTGGGTTTACTTTAAAAAGGACAAATGTGTATATATTTTAAACCCCTTTAAGGACGTTGAAGACATAACGACACAAAAAACCCCACCCCCTTTAATACTTTCCCTCCCCGAAAATATATTTATAGTAAAAAAAAGGAAAGGGGTAATTTAAAAAAAATTTACCCATTTTTCTCTTAAAATTAAATTTCTTGCAAAACAATGAATGATTCCCCAGCAAATAAACCCTTTTCCCTTAAAATTTAAAATTTTTTGATAATCTTTTTTAAAAAGGCCCCAAAGTTTCAATAAACCTCAAATTTCAATAAAAATAAGTTTGACTTTTTTTAAAGGGTTTAAATTGGGTTATAAATATAAAAATTTAATTTGGTTGACTTTCGATGAATATTTTAAATCACCCTGCGGGGTTAATTGTAAAATTGATTTTCGTGCAATAGTATAAAAAGATTAAATATGTATTTGATTTTTAAGAAATTTTTTACAAACGTATGGTTATTAATTATTGAAAACCCAATTACATTTTATTTTTTCAAATAATTAAATTTTTCAAAAAAAAATTTTTCAATATAAACTATTAAAACAATTAAATTTAGCTAGATATTTTAGGGTTGTATTGTGACACCCTTTCCCAGAGTGTTTATTTATAGGGGCGTAATGTATCATTGCTAATTGGAATCGGCCATTTATCGGGGGATTAAACAAAGGGGTTTTTTGGGTTGATAGGGGGGAAAATTTAATTTTTCGAAAGGGCTTTTTGGCCGATTTTTTTGTTTACAACAGGAAAAAAATTTTTAAAATTGCATTTTAAAGTTAAATGGGGGTTAAAGAAACACAAAAAAAAATTTTTAAAAACCCAATATTTTTATGCTTTTTTGTGAATTAATTTAATGAAAAAAATAGTTTTTTTTAATCTTCAAAATAAATTTTAAAGAAAATTTTTCCCATAAAAAAAATTAATTTACCAAAAAGAAGTTTGGGCTTAAATTTACTTACAATTTTAAAGTTTTAAAAAACATAATGTTTTACTTTATGAATAATGCATAAATAAATTAACCTTTCTTCTTAATAAATATTTTGATTTAGAAAGGAAACCCACCAAAAATTGATAAATTAAAAAATTTTAAGTTACCCATAATTTAATTTTGATAATAATAATAATATAATTTTTTTTTTTTGGGCATCTTGATAAAAATTTGGGCCCAAAATTGAAACTCAATAGAAATTTAATTAATTAAGCAAAAAATTTAAATTTAAAATTTGCCATCCATTCAAATCAAAATAACATTTTCAAACATCCCAATTTGTTCACGCACCCAAATTTCCCCCATTCTTTTAAACCAAATTTACCCCCAAAAAATGTCCCCCCTGTCAAATTTTAAAAAAATTCAAAGGGCTTCCCAATTATATGCAAAAAACCATTACACTATAAAATGCCATTTTTGGCCAAACTTTTTTTTGAGACGGTTTTTAAAAACTCCTTGAGCTTTTTAAACCCTTTTTAATACATTCCTGGGATTTCTTTTTAATTTAAATACAACAAAAACTGTGAGGGTAGGTTTTCGAAAACAAAACCGTCCTGTGATTTCCAATTCTTTATAAACCCCTGCTTCTAGTATGATGATTGTGAAATATCTCGCCTCTTGTAAAAGGGCCTTTTTTTTTAAACAAAACAATATGTTGCTGTCTCAAAAAATAAAAGAGGAAAGGGAAAGGGTTCAGCGGGTTTAAAACCGTTTAAATACTGGCCTACACGCCCCTTTTCTATAATGTAATTTGCTAATTTTTTCTAACTCCCCTTTTTTTTGGGAATTCTAAATATTCAGTCAGGTTTGGGGGAGAGAAAACCTCCCCAAAAATTTCCAGCCCATATGAAGTTTACTGAAACTAAACCATGAAAAAGGCTGCCCTCAATAAAAGGTTGGGGCCCAAAATTTTGCTAATTTTCTCCAAAAAAAATTTTGTTTTGAAGAAAGGTTTTTTTTTCAAAAAAACTGTCAACATTTATAAAACCAACAAGCCCTCGATCAGTATATTCCGGGGGAATTTTTAGTTTAAATTTTTAACCCTCAATTTCATTTTAAACTATTCCCAAACGAAAAATTTTTTCCTTTCGAAATCTGATTTCCCCCGAAAAACAGAACTTCATAAAAATTGGACTTAGCCCAAATTTTGTGTTAAGGTTTTTGGGTTCTTAAAAATTTTTTTGGATGCAGTTGTTCATTTCCATTTTAATGCAGGGTTTTCAAACTCCTAAATTTTTGAAATTTCTTTAAACCCTAGCGTGCCCACAGCATACTGCAGGGATTGCCCCCAATGCAAAAGGGGAAAAAACCCAAATTTTTCGTTGACGAAAAATCGGGAAAAAAGGGAAGGGGGCTAAGTTTTCCGACCCTTTTTGGGGGACTCCATACCTTAACATCTTATCCAAAACTACTTCGGAAATTTAAAACCATTTGTGTTCTTTTTTTTGATTTTAAAAGAAAAGGTTTTTTTTTAGGGAATTCTCGCCCCAACCTTTTTAAACCGAACTTTCCCCTTTGGGGTTTTTTTCCCAAGAAGGTTTTTTTTTGGTTTAAAAGTTTCCCTTTTTTTTAAAAAATTTTGAAAAAAAAGAAGGGAAAGCCCGGGTTGGTCAACAAAAAAAATCAAAAGCCTTTGTTAAAAGAGATTTTCCCCAAAAAAAAAACCCATTTAAATTTTTAAAGGGGCTTTTCCCGAACACTTCCAAAACCCTTCAAACCAATTCTTTCTATTTTAATTAAGATTTTTCTTCAGTTTTTTGGGAACCAAGGCCCTTTTTTTGTTTTTTTTAAAACCCAAAATTTTTTTTGGTTCTTTCCCCCCCCCCGGGGAGAAAAACTAAATGGGTTTTTTCTAAGAAAACCAAAAAAACCCCAAAGGGGGTCGGGGAAAAATGGAAAACGGGGGTTTCCAACCCTTTTAAAAAAAATTTTTTAAAAAAAAACAAAAAAGTTTGGGGGGAAAAAAAAAATTTAAAATTGGGAAAAACAGTTTGGAAATTTTTTAAAATGCTGGGGAGAAAATTTCCCCTTTTCTTAAAAAATTGGTTTTCCACTTTAGCAGTTTTCAGAGACAAGGAAAAACGCCTGTTTAAAAGGGAAAGGGTTAAAAAAAAATGTTCCAAGGGCGTTAAATATGGTGGGGAAATTTTTTAAAAAAGGGCCTTTGTCGATACGTAATTCACGTCATTCGACTTTTTGGGTGCAAGCTAAATTGAAAACCCTTTCTCAATCTAAAGTTCCGGGGACTGGGGCCAAAGGGGCCAAAAAAAGGGCTGATGGACTCACCCTAGATAAGCGGGGAAATTCCCGGGGACTCCCGTTGATGAAGCCTAAAACAATACCAACTGATGCGAAAAAGGGCTTTTAAAAACCCTCCAAAAACCCTGCCTCATCACAAAATTTTTCCCTCCGCTAATTTGAATTTAAATTTGGTTTTTTTTTTTGGCAACACTTTTGGTTTAAATGATACCCCAAAAAGACATTTTTTTGCTACATTTTTCAATTGGCTTTTTGCTTTATTTACATCATAAGTTTTTGGGCCACTCAAATTTGCCCTTTTTTATAAATTTTCTTAAAATTTTTGGGAAAAAAAAATTTTAAAATTTAAAAAATTTTTGAAGTGAAATTTGGGATATTTTTTGGGGAAAATTTAAATCTTTTCTTTTTTTGATGTTAGGATCCCTTTTTTGGACCCCATTTGCATCCCGTTTTTTTTGGGGCGGGGTTTCAGGGGTTTTTATTTGGGAAATTTAAAATCAAAATGAAAATTAAAGAAATTTTAAAAAAAATTTTTTGAAATTGAAACTAAAGGGATAAAAAGACTTGATAAAATTTCCAACTCTCTTTTTTTTAGTAAAAACGCAAAAATGAACGGGTTTTTTGGGATTAGGCCCAAAATGTTCATTTTAGTTACGGGATCCCGTGCCAGATAAAAATTAAAGGATAAGGGCCCCTTTTGGGACCGAAAGGGTTTTTGGAGATAGCTTTTGACCTGACTGAAAACTACCATGCACTTTTAAATTAAAATTTGTTGCCCCAATTACCTTTTTGTAAAATTTGGCCTTTAAACTCCCCGGGGGAGGGGTTTAATAGACCTTTTCAAGTCCAAAAGGGAACCTGTAAAAGGTCCCAAATAACGTTTTAGAAGTGGGTTTAAATTAAAAAACGAAAAGCGCCCAATTTTTAAAATCCCCCCATAAATATAAAATTTTGGGAAATTTTCTTTTTGAAAAAAAAAAAAATATCTGAGAAAATTTTTTAAAATTTTTGTAAAAAGGGTCTAAAAATTTCCTTTTGGAGTTTCTATATACCCCAAAAAATTTTTTAAAAAAAATTGAAATCTGTTTGTTCTGTTTTTTTAATACCAGAAATTTTTCAATGTCTCTTCTATAGAACCTCCGGGACAACCACTGGAAAAAAATTTTAAAGGGGTTTTTTTTTTTTACGTAAAGGGGGCCAGTTCCCCCCACCAAAAAGGAAATTTCTCTTCAATAAAATTTTTGCTAAATTAAAATTTTTTGAATTTTAAAAGGGGTTTAAATTTTTAAAAAGGTTTAAACAGCCATGCTCGAAAATTTAACAAAAAAACGGGTTTTTTAGCTTTTTTAAACATAAAAAATTGGGGAGCCCATCTATTTTTTTAAGGAGCAATTGTAATTTTGATGAAAAAAAAATTTGTGTTTTAAATTTTTATTTTTTTTTTTGGTAATAGGGAAAATTTCGAGGAGGAGCCCGGGGAATTACTTAATTTAGTCTGGGGGGTTGAGGAGGAATCTCTAAAAAATAGCTCGGGTTCCCTTTTTCCACCCCAAACCCAATTCCAAAACAAATGCCCCCTTGGGAATGCATCCGGGTTTGGGAGGGGCCCCTCTTTAGGGGCTTCCGCGAAGGGTCCGTAGGGGCAGTGAGTTGGGCCTGAAGGAATCACGATTGGCTTAGGGGGGATGGTTTTCCCCTACCCTCCTTGGATTTCATGTTGTAGTGACCTTCCCCGCAGCTCATTTTCTTCCTATAAAACCAGCCAAAGGCACTTTCCACTCGTCCCCAGAAATACCCCAAAGGTTTGGGGTTAAAAGAAACCCCCGGGGAAATGAAAACTTAAATCCACCCCACTCAACCCTTCGTGGGGACTACATAGGTCCTTGATGAAATTTGGGTTTTCCCCTTAAAGATGACTATCCTTTAATGGGGTTTTGTAAGGGCAGATCGAATCAAATTTTGGCACGAGCACACCAAAAACCTAGAGGTCTGCCTTACAACTTTTTAAAAATTTTTCCCCCAAGTTGTAAAATTTTATGGTTGTCTTCCAGCAGACCCATGGGTTGGTCCCCGGAAAGGGCAGCACCATACAGTTTCCCCCTCGGGTTTTAGTTGGTTTTAAGTGGATGAAGGCGTGATTTTAAGAATTTCCCCGGCTCCGGGCTTACAAATCCCAAAAGGGGATTTTGGGCTTTTCGATGCCCTCCCAACATAAATGAAGCGGATATGTCGAGCAAGGCAGTCCCCGGGACCACAGATACATTAAAGGGTTTGGAAAATTTTTTACCTCAAATTTTTTTTTTGTCTTTATTTTTTAAAGCTGTTTTTTTTTTGGGGAAATATTTGGGTTTATGAAATGGCTTGGGGGTTTGGTTTTTTTTTTTTTTGGGTTTAAATTTGATTTTCAAGTTTGGGGAGACTTTTTGAAATTCTTTTTTTCCTTCGGGGTTTAAAAGGTTGGGGGAAAAATATCGAAACCTATTTTTTGAAAAAGGGATAAAAGTTGTGACTGAAGGGGGCGGGGTTTGGGGGGAAAAAGTGATTTTGTGTCGGGGGGTAAGTTTCGCAATTCTTTTAAAACCTTTTATTTTGGCTTTCACTTTTTTTTTTTAAACCCTTTTTTATTTTTTTCGTCACGAATATAAACTTCCCTAGCAACTTTCCCCATAAGACTTAAAGTTGTTTTTTGGGGGTTTTTTTCTAGGGTTTACCCAATAAGTTAGCATTTTCCCTGTTTTTTTTGATTATCTTATTTCCCTTAAAAGTTTTTGTATTGTTTAGTAAGGCTTCACCATTTCCGCAATTTGATTATTTTTTGATTTTAATATCTACTTCAAAACCCTTATCGGACTTATCATTTTTTAGTTTCTTTTGGTTTTAATATGTCAATTTTGCTGTAAACTATAGTTTTTTGTCTTCAAGTTTGTTTTTAGTTGGCTTGTTTAATTTTTATTTGCCTTCCGTAACAAACAAAATATTTTTGGGCCCAAAATTAGTTTTTTTTAAATTTTTTTCTACGGGGCCGGTCCATCCCCCACTGGGTAAAAGGTGGCATTCACCGCGCAAAACGTTTTTGTAATGACATGTCCCCCTTTTTCCAAAATTTTAAAAATTTGGGGCGATTTTTTTCATTAGAAGCGGAGACTTTGGGAGCAAGTTTCCCTTTGTCAGGGGTATCACTGAAGGCGAGATGGTATATACATAGAGTGATATTTAAAAAAAATATAAGTAAATTTTAAATACAAAAAAGGGAAAATCAAAATAATTCATAAAAAATTTAACAATTCAGCTAGCTGATTTTTTTAGGAGACCTGTAATAATCCCATGTTTGTCCCCTTATTTCTACATTTTTTAAAAAAAAAATTTTTCTTTACCACAAAAACAAGTTAAAAATAGCGTACTTCAAAAACCTTTTAAACAAAACAAAAAACACTTTAAAAAAAATTTTATTGAAAAAACTAAAGGGCCAAGCAATGACTAATGCTATGATTATCAGTGTTAGTAAATCAGGGTAAACAACACAACGAATGAATTAATAAGGATATTTAAGATTCTTCCCCAGAACAAAGGGGTTTTCCTTTTAAAAAAATTCAAGGGGACTTATTCAGGGTTTTTTTTTTCCCACGACATTTTTAACTGTAAGGTAAAAATTTTTTTTCGCTTTCATAAAACTAAAGTAAAACCTTAACCCTCGAAAAAATTGGACAAAATTTTAATTACACTTTTGGGTTTTGTCTTTGGGAAAAAAACTCCTAGAAGGGCCAAAAATGCACAAGAAATTTTTTCCCCAGAAACACCTTCTTCACCCATGAAATGTTTCCCCCCTACTTTAAAATTTGTCAAAAAACATTGGAAATTGGGCAACAACAGTTTTTCCTTTTTTTAAATTTTTTTTAAACGGGAAAAAAAATGTTTTTTTGGCTCCATTTTTATCACTGAAATTGTAACTTAACTACATAGTGCAATACCATTTTTTTCCCAATTTTTTTTATCAGTACATCGTTTAGTTTAAAACTGGGGGTTTTTTGAGAACAATTTTTTCGAAAAAGTCCCAAACACTTTTTCCCGAGGGGTCCAATTGGAAGAAAAAAATTTAAAAATGAATTTCATGTTTTTTATTATTAAATTTTTATTTTTTTTTTTTTTTTTTTTTGAAATAAACAAAAGGGAAATCAAATTTAAAATTTTTTTTACATATTGAAAAACTAAAATTTTAAACGTTAAAAAGTTAAATTTTTTATTTCAAAAAGGGAATTAAAAAAATTAAAAAATTTTTGGGAAAATTTACGTTTTAAACCCAGGGGTTTGTAAATTCCCCTTTAAAAATTTACAAAATTTATACCAACAAAAAAAAGTTTTTAAATTTTACTTTTAAATTGTGTTTTTTTTTTTTGTTAAAAACCCAATTTAGTGGGAAGTTTTGAAAAGTAGTTTACAGTTTTTAAAAACAACAAAAAACCTTACCCGTCTGTGGCAGGGAAATTATAAACCCAAAAAAAAATCTCCCTTTAAAGAAATTTTCTTATTTGGGATTTTTGGGTTTTTTCAATTTTATGATGAGGGGGGTCATATATAAACAATTTCTAAAAAAACAACCAACAGTAACACCCATAAACCCAATTGCCAAAAATTTTTTTGGGGGCTAAAACAAAAATAAAAACCATGATATACGGGGTTTAAAAACAAACAATTAAATTTTTCCCAAAATACAACTTTAAAATGTTTTGAAAAAAACACAAAAGACAAAATATGTTCAAAAAGGTAAGGGTTATATAGTTATGGTTGCTTTCGTTTTATTTGATAATTATATTGATATGTTTTGGTTTTTTAAAACCCAAAACAAAAGTGTTCCCTATGCTTTAAAAAAAACCCCAAAATCAACTTTGTCTTTAACAAGCCAGCCTTTAAATAAATGTATTTTTAAAACCCAAAAATCTTGCCTAAGAGGGTTTCACTAAAAAGAAAAAATTTACTAAGAAGCTTTTAACCAGAGTATCTTAATTCTGCCAAATTTTTCTTTCGTATATGAATTAAAAAAAAGTGAGAATTCAACTGAGATTTGTTCACATTCTAGCATCGGGAGTTTTCTTTCAAAAAAACTAACTATTTAAAAGGAAGACGAAAAATTTTACAAACTGCCCTTATATCCAAAAGTATACAGGGCTTAATTAAAAAATTTTTAAACTACTTTACAATAAAACAAAAAACAATTTTAATGGGGGAAAACAAATTAAAAAAAAAACATGTTGGTTCCCCTCCCCCATAATACAAAACAAGTTGATGGGCTGGTCTAGTTTTAAAAAGGGTATGTTTTGGGAAGGGAAGGGAACTTTTTTTTAGAATTCTTTTAAAAAAAAAAATTTTAGAAAAAAAAGTAAAAGAATTTTCAATTGGGTTTTTTTTAATTTTTATACTTCCCCCATAGCTAATTGCGACGATCGTATGTACCTAGAAAT
This sequence comes from Stictocephala bisonia, assembly GCA_035578905.1. Taxonomy (NCBI): domain Eukaryota; kingdom Metazoa; phylum Arthropoda; class Insecta; order Hemiptera; family Membracidae; genus Stictocephala; species Stictocephala bisonia. The sequence goes on from JAQJVL010003345.1 coordinate 12,989, forward strand.
TTTAAAAGAATGGGGTTTCCCCAAAAAAAGTGGGGTACATTTCTTCCTCGGAACCCATCCATTATATTATAATCCCAAAAAAAGTCCAAAAAATATTGATGTTGTGGGATTTTGGGGTGCTCTAAAAGTTGAATAATTTTGTTGAATAAAATCAAAAAAAAAACACCAACCCTTTTTTTAAGGTACGCTTTTCCAATTGGGGACCAAGTAAAATTTAAAACATACCTTACAGTGACAATTTTTTGTTAATTTATAATTTAAAAAAAAAAATTTTAAAACCCCAATAATAAATAAATTTTAAACATAATTTATTTTTTAATAAATTTTAAATTTTTAAATTTAACCCTTACAAATAATTGGGCCGCGGCTAAAAAAATTTAATCAACAAGATCCATTAATGCTATTTTTTAAAATTTTTATAAATGTTCTAAAAAAAAAACAAAACCCAAAAATTTAAAAGTTAAAAAAACAAAAAACAGGGCATTGGGGGGGCACAATGCGTTCTACCCAACTTAACAAAAAAATTTTTAAATTTTTCATAAAATCAAAAATTTAAAAGTGTATATTTAAAACATAACAAGTGCCAGATGTATTATGCCGACCGAGCCCAGGGGGGACTTTTTCTCCGTCCACATTTTTTCCCCTTTAGTCATTCCCCTGTCTCCGAATAAAGAAACAATTGGGATTTTTAAAAACCCGTGATAACATTTAAAAAACCTTTCCCCCATAAAAATTTTTTTTGTAGTTTTTTTTGTTTTGCCAATTTTATGCATTCAAATACCAATTCCGATTTTAAAAATCCAGAAAAGGGAAAATTAGTTTCACTTCCGACTAGGGAAAAGCTTTGTCCCCCCTTTTTTAACGGGTTGACCGTGTTCAATTTTTTAAAAAAAACTGTGCGGGTACAAAGGAATTTTTTTTATATTTAAAATTTAAAAAGTGTAGTGAAGGGTGATAGAAAGGCATTGATTATAACAGCAAGGGCCAAATCTTTAAAAATTTGAATATTTAAAACCTTTAAACCCTAAAATATTTTTTTTACTTTAAACATATAAGAAAAGGGGAAAAAAAATTTAAAATTGGCAAAAAAAAAAGATAAATTTGACTACATAATGAAAATATTATAAGGGATATTTAAAAAAAACAATAAAATATCCCAACCAATGCAAAAAAGATTCTTTTTACCTTAAAAAACTATTTTTAGGTTTAAAAAAAGAATAACAATAACAATTTTCCCTATAACAAAAAAATTAAAATATGAAAACTTAAAAAATAAAAAAATTTAAAAATAAATAACAAATTGAAATCAAAAATTCCCTTTTAAAAAAAATATCAAACAAAAAACCAGTTAAAACAAAAAAAAACCCCCAACATCAGTAACAAAAATTAACAACCCGAAAAACTAAACTGTGGTAACAAAGCAAGATTACAAAACAATCAATAAAAACGAATAAAAATAATTATATGCAAGTAAATTTTCAGAAACACACCCCTTTTTAAAGGGTATCATGGTTTAAAAAGATTTATTTTTTGTCAATAAAACCCCCTTTTTTTAAAAATACAAAACTAACAGCACAATTTTTTTAAAATATCATATCACAAAATATACATAAACACTTTGAACTTATACATACCCAATATTATTTAAAAAAGGACAAAAACAAAAATCATTGTAAACCTGCAAAATTAAGCCATTTTTAAAAAAAGGGGAAATTTTAAAAGTTATTTAATTTTTTTTTCATTCAATTTTATCCTCTGGGGAAAAAAGTTAAAAAAAATTAGTTAAAATTACTGAAAATTTTTGAATAAATTTCAGGTAAATGTTCACCAAAAAAAAGATTTTTATTTTTTTTTTGTTTTAAAAAAAAATTTTTTTAAATCCCAAATTTACATTTTTATATTTTTTGTTTCAAAATTTTTAATTTTTTTACTCTGAAAAAAAAATAGCTATAACTGCATAGGGAGTAATATAAATTTTAGGGAAAGATGTTCTGCCCAATACAATAAAGGGCCCCCTATCCCCTTTGCTATGCAGCCATTAGAACTCTCAAACAAATTTTTCTTGGCATTTATAAAAATCCAAATAACCCCTTTGCTGCCAAAACCAAATAAAATTAAAAACCGTTTCTCACTTAATTTTTCGAAACCCAAAGCTTTTGTAAAACTGATATACAATTTTTTTTATTCCTAAGTAACTTTTAAGTTGATTTCAAAGTTTTCCCAAACAAATATTTAAATTTTAATTTTTTAATTTTGCCCAAAATTTCCTTTTTCCCCGTAAGCCCTGAGTCAACTGTAACTCCTTAAAAAAACCAAAATTTTTTTAAATTAGCTCCTAATTTTTCACAGTATCAAACATATAGGGGAAATGTAATTTTTAAACAAACACAAACATGGGCATTTTTTTTCACCGGGAACCTCACAATTGCTTTAAATTTTTTTTTATGCAATCCCCATTAAAACAGGTTTTTCTAGAGTTTTTTGACCAATCCTTTATCAAAAGGGGCCCATTTTAAACACACAAAAATTTAAAATCAATTATAAAACGTTTCTCAACTTTTCCCCGAAAGGGTTTTTGCGATGGGAATTTTAAAAAAATGGGTTTTTCGAAAATGCCAAAGTTGTACTGTATTTTGCGTCTTTAATTTAGGGGAACCATAAAAAAAATAAAAAAAAGGGCCTGGTACCCTCCCTTGGGGGGCCCTTTCCCAAAAACTTTAAAAACTTAAATTTCTATAAAACAAAATTTCTTTTAAAATTTTTAGGGTTCTATTTGTTAAGTAAAAATTTTTAAAACCCGGACCCCGGGAAAAGGGTTCCCTTTTAGCCCCTTTTACTCATTGCTTCCGTTAACGCACTAGTTTCCCAAAATTTATTAAAAGGGGGGTTTTTGATTTTAAACTTTTAAAAATGGATACAACGTGATTAAACCTTGTTAAATTTTTTTGTGGTTACATTTATAACTAAACTTTAAAAAAATCTTGAGGGAAATTTTTACAATTTTTTAAAAAACGTACTTGGGTTTTTTATGAAATTTTTTTATTCCCCCTCCCAAAAAATTTGGGTTTTAAAAACAGAATCACAATTTTCCCAAATATCTTTTCTAAAAAACTGGGTAACAAAGAAAAATTGGGGCTAATTTAAATTTTTAAAAAAAAAAATTTCAAGGTTCTTTTTTAATTAAGGGCCAACAATGGAGGTTTTAAAGGGAAAATAAGGGAACTATCCGGAACTCAACGAATTTAAATAATTATTGCAATTTCAAAGAGGTTTAAAAAGTTTTATTCTTTTTGGGGCAATATATCTTTATATCTTATCTTATCCACCTTCAGGGAATCTATTAAATTAAAAGCCTTTCAATAAAACTTTCGATCTTTTGAGGGGTATTTCTCTGGAATATAAAAAATTTCTAAAAAATTGGTTTTTCCTGGATTTGAATGTGGAAAAATTTTTTTTAAATACAAAAAATGTCTTATATTTGATTCCCCCTTTCCTAAATACTTCCTGCAAAATTTTTTTTCTTATCACACATAAATTTTAAATTTTTTCCAAAAATGCTTTTAAATTTATATCGAAAAATTTGTTGTTTTTTTTACGTCACATTAAGTTATTAATTCCAACCCAAACGCCTTTGTATTTCCGGGGTAGGGGTTTTTTTAAAAGCAAAAATTTCAGTAAAATTTTCCTTTTTTTTCTACTTTTTTTCCTCACAAATTTCGAAATGTCGTTTTCGCTTTTCTATAACGAAGATTTTTTTTTGGGGCCCCTTTTCCCTCTTAAATAATCTATATCCTCAATTCATCATTTGTTTTAGTTCTAACACCCCCACCCCCCTTTTCCCAAAAAAAAAAAGGGTTATTATTTTTAGAATTTTTGTTTTATAAGGCACGCTTTTTGTAAAAGTGAGTTTTTTGCATTAATAAGGGAAAGTAAAATACATTATTTTTTATCATTAATTTATAAATTTTTTCCCCAAACACTTTTGGGACTCATAAAATTTTTAATTTTTAAAACAACTATCTATTAAAAAGATTTGACATTGCTCTGTATAATAGGCCTCTTGCAAAACCCATTAGTTAGTTGTACTGTAAAATTTGGGAAAAGGAACAGAAATCCCTTAAATCCCGAATTAATTTCAATTTTAAAAATCGTAAACTTGGGAAGTTCGGACAAATAAGGGGTTTTATGCATCTTTTAAAACAAAATTTTTCATTCTTATCCCCTCCCTATAGAATCATTTAAAGCCCCTAGGGGGTTTTTGCCAAATTTAAAATTTTTAAAATGTTTTAAAAACATTTTGAGCATAACAAACAAATGATTTTTTTTTAATATTAATATAAAAAGTCACCTATCAAATTAAAAACTTTACTAATGGATGGTCTAGTAAAAAAAGTTTTTCTATTTTTTCTTAAAAACTTTTAAATGAAAATTAAACTAGAGGTCAAAAGACAAAAACAAACAAAATCGTACCATAACAGAACTCCGTCAATTTCCCAACAATAAAAACAATACTTACAAATGTAATTATTTCAATATAATCCTGTGTAAATGTTACCCTACTACACAAAACATAACGTTTTTATATACATATCTCACCCACCACCATTCTTATAATGTTTCAGTTTTATTACTCTTTCAAAACCATCTAAAAAAATCTAAACTAATCTCATGTTCATTACAAAAAACCTGTGATAAAATTAAAATATCAAAATTGAACAGAGAGAGAGACTGTTGGGCTTTGTTAATTGAACCATTAGTGTATCCCAATGTTTATTTATTGATCTAATATTAAGATTCAAGATATTGATATTTAACTCATATACCAAAATAATTTTCCTGAAAACCCATTTGTTGAAATCCATCATAGTTGTCAAATGCAACGTTGTCATTATTTATATAATCAAACGTAAATATTATCTAATACAATGAGCCCACCTAGCCTACTTAGCCTAGCCTACTAGGCCTAGCCTACTTAGCCTAGCCTATTTAGCCTAGCCTACTGGGCCATTACTTAACTGCCTCTGGGCCCCTACCCTATTTAGCCAAACCCTCTGGGCCTACCAAAACTTAGCCTAGTTTTACTTAGCCTAACCTACTTAGCCTAGCCTACTTAGCCTAACCTACTTAGCCTAGCCTACTTAGCCTAGCCTACTCAGCCTAACCTACTTAGCCTAGCCTACTTAGCCAGCTTTATTACCCTAACCTACTTAGTTTACGTACTTACCTAGCAACTTACCCCTACCCTATTTAGTCTAGCCTACTTGGGTAGCCTACTTAGCCTAGCCTACTTAGCCTAGCCTACTTAGCTTAGCCTACTTAGCCTAGCCTACTTAGCCTAGCCTACTTAGCCTAGCCTACTTAGCCTAGCCTACTTAGCCTAGCCTACTTATCTTAGCCTACTTAGCCTAGCCTACTTAGCCTAACCTACTTAGCCTAGCCTACTTAGCCTAGAATACTTAGTCTAGCCTACATAGCCTAGCCTAGCCTACTTATCCTAGCCTACTTAGCCTAGCCTAATCTAACCCTATCTTGTGGTGATCATCGTTGAACAACCATAACTTCCCCATCATTATCCTTTTACGTACTAATATTTTGACATTTTTAAAACCATACATACTTGTAGTCATGAAGTTTAGCCCTTTTCTTTCCTCAGCTAAAGCCCCCTGAATTTTAAGTTAAGTTTTCGTTTAAAAAACTTTGGCACCTGTGTTGATGTCTCTATTTCACCTTTTTTCTCAGCATGTTACTACAAATCTCGTTTTACAAATGACAGGAATTGAATGAGAATGTTTAGCTGGGACCATATTTTTTAGGTCGAAGGCGATGGGATCTTTGGCTATCCTCTGGTTTAAACTCCACGCCAATCTTTCCTGCAATCTCTTCCACTATTTCGTTGGTTTTCTCTTATTGTAGGTTTTTCTTGACTTTTATACCCATGGTTTTTCCAAGTTGACTCTTTTTTATACTGATCCATTTCTGCTCTTTAAAAGAAAAATCATTAAAGCTTTCTTCACTTAGTTCTTTTTTTTTACATCTCAATTCTTGCTTTAAGGACTTATTTTCCTTTCTTATTTTTTAAATTTTTCAAGAACATGTCTCAGGGTATCTTTTAAATTTTCTTTCTATTTTTACAACAGTAGTCTTTTCGTTTAAAAAAGACGTCCATTTTTCGGGTGTGATTTCAAACACTGAGAGGTTACCTCCCGACTCATCGCCCTTTTGACACTAAAGATGATTTTTAGATGCTGATTTACATTTTGAACTAGTCTATTTTTCTTGTCCTTCTAGCTCAAGTCCTTTTCAGGTTCTTTAGGCAATACTACATGATACTATACTGAGTTTATTAGCTAAGGTTAGTTATAATTTATTTAGGGTTTTTACGTAAAACTTGAAAAAAACGAACCAAAAAATCAAAAAAAAACCTGGTCTGATGACCGCGTGTAAAGCCTGCAGACATGGGGTGACGGGCCCCATGTGGAGCCCACGCAGCGCCTATGGTCACGGGGGCCCATTTTAGCCTGCGGATATTTATCAAGAGCAATTTCCCATGCGTTTCTGATAAAGGTTTACTCCCAGATACTTAACCGACGAGAAACAGGAGAGACACTCCCCCAAAGGCCAGGCCTCTAAAGGACCCGGAACCCTTTTCCTGGTGAAGGGAACTATTACTGTCTTGGAAGGGTTTATTGCAAGCCCTTCTCTTACACACCAGGAGTTACTGCTTCCAACTGTCGTTCATGATTCTGAAACGTCCCTTGGTACTTAGGGACAATGGACAAGATCGCCGCATACCCCTGTATAAAAAAATCCCTTTTTTCCGTGAGGCGCTAGGAGATCACCCCCACCGGGTCCCATATAACCCCCCCTGGGGGAAACCCGGCTGCGATATCTCCACCACCTCACTTAGAAGGTTATTGAATTCTTTGCCCCGTAACATGGGGAACACCCACCAAAATGGTAGGCCCCACACCACTTTGTCCCACGCACGAATAATTGAAGATTGGGGTGTTGTTAAAATGCCCCCTCAAACCAAAAGGCTCCTAGAGAAATTTTTCTTTGTTCTCCAGGAATTTCAAGGTGACTGACCAAACAATGGGGGGCAAAAACCACAGATTTTCCCTGGGGATCGCATGTTGATTTCGTGTAAAGGGGTCTTTAAGCGCCCCTTCTCGAAGTGAAATTCTACGAGCCCTTCCAGGTCTTCACCAGAAACGGGGAAAAAGACTAATTGGCCTAAAGGATTTGGCGTTTGTGTATCGCCACGACCCCCTTAGGAATAAAAACTATTTTTGCTAACCCTCCAGGACTGAGGAATAATCCCGAAGGCAAGGCTCGCCCTGAATATTTCCAAAGTAGAAAGTGGAGGTTGGGTGGCCCTTGAACAATGCAGGAAAACCCACGCCTCCGGGGGTTTTAATGGGCTGAACTGTCGATTGCCCATTTAATTTTTGGAAACGTTGACTATACTCTAGTTCCCTCCATCCTCTCGAGTTCCCTGGGAAAAGGGTAGTCTCTCGGGGGCCAAGACTTCCAAGCATCGTCAACGAGATTCCCGGGGAATTGACAACCAGAAGGGCTTGGTTTCACCAGGTAAATTTGTAAATTTCCCCCTGAGCGGTTCTAAGACTCCCCTTGGGGTTTTGATGGGTTGTGGCCAAGATTTTTCTGGATTCGGCTGCCTTTGATGGAGTCAGTCCCCCCTACAAAAGGGTTTTAACATAAACCCTTCTTGGATCACGAATGATAAATTTAGAGATTAGAGCGTTTTAAAAAGCATTCTAACGCGCCTTTTCTTATTTCCGGGGATTTTGACCCCCCACCCGTTTTTTGATCTAGGCGGTGTTTTTAAAATTTGGGACAGTGCGTGGAAAACTTTCAAGGATCGCACCCTGTAAACGGATGCCGCCTGCTCCAGTTCCACGACAGACCTTATACGTATCTCCCCCCCCCCCCCCCGGGGACCCAAGCCCGCAATACCGAAAGTTCCGCAGCATGGGACCCCCAGTCCGTCCGCCTAGGATTTCGGTGAGGAGTGGAAAAGGTGCTTTTTAGCTTTGATATAAAAAAACAATGTGCAGTAATCAGAAAGAAAAGGTTCGTCAAGACCGCCAGTTGTCAATTAGGCCTAGGTGCCGCTTTGAAAGATAGGTCTTACTTCGGCCTAACCCTTTTCCTAAACGGGGTTCATTGCCCCGATTTAGAATGAATAGATCTTAGAAACAAGAATTTAATAGGTACTCACCCCCCGTTGGAGTCGGTTGATCCCCATGCTTCTGATGCATTGGCGTCGCAGTGACCAAAGGTGCCGCCCCCCAATGGATTGTTTCTTACCGGGGTTCTTTCCCCTGAAGGGGGTGGACCCTGAGCTCATGGGGAAGGTCACAGGCTGACGGTGAACCCCCCCCCATGCCCTTCCTAAGTGCTCAGTGTCATTCTCACTGTCTGATTCCCCCGGAACAGAACTAAAACAGGGGGAAAAACACGTTAAGCTGTGGTGGGACTCATCACCGGTCACGGCAAAGTCGGGGGCAAACTAAGAACGGGGGGGACTCTTTACGGGGGATCCCCTCTGTCGCCTCTGTGGGGGGACGAAGAGTCAGCAAACACATTGTCCTGGATGTGAGGCCCTTGGTGCCAAAAAGGCACTTTTAAGGCCCTCAAACCCTTGGGGCATTGGAAATTACTTTTAGTGAAAAAGCTCCTTGACTTGGCAAGGATTGCCAGCTTTAAAAGACGATTGGCACCGGGATTGGCACAAAAAGCCTTAGGCTTCGTTGCAAGGGTTGGCTGGACCAGCTATATATCCCCACATAAACTAACTAAATAGATAAACTAGATGATTCATAATGGTTATGACATTATAGAGGTCAAATAGTTATTGAACATTACAGAGTACGTTGAATATCTCTGAGATATAATGGATTTGGAATACCGAAGCAAGTTCAGCTTTCAGGGGCCACAGTGACAATATTTTGGCTTGTGTGGCTACATCTCTTAGCTGTTTGTTTATAATGGAATACCTACAACTCAGGTGATAACCAACCGAGAAACCCACAAAAGTGGACTAAAGTGTCCCTTAGAAGTTTGGGGAGTAGGACCACCGTGCCGTAGCTGATTGAGCGAGCTAGAATCCATATCTGAAGAAGAAAAGAACATCAAAAAAATACCAACATTTCAAATCTACTAACAGATCTTGATTTATCTATAACTATGCATTTCTTGACCAAATTAATAAAGGATTCTTTCAAAAGATGTAACTTATCAACGATCATTACTACCACAAAACAGTATATATGGTCGGTTACCACGTGAATACCAAGAGTAATGTCAGCCATAATTCTTGTGTGTAGTTAATAATATGTTACAAATAAATAGCTTAGCTTAACTTTCACTAAAAATTGCGTGAAAAAGGTATCTACGTACCTTTGAACACACATTGAACCTTCAGGAAATGTGCCCCCAATTTAAACAACTCACGCAACGGAAGAAACATGATTTTTGACCTACTAGCAATTATGATAACCGTTTGTAATGAAATAGACTACTTATTAAGAATCAATAATTTTATGTATTGATTTCTCCAATGCATGCGCAAATTGGTAATATCGAAAATGGAATAGACTGACATACACAAGGTCACGTATCGTTTGGAGTGTAATTGGTTAATTTTCGAAAGTGGAATGCTTTTATCAATATTATTCTATATTGGTGTACATTTTTATAAGATGTGTATCTTTTATATATATTTTCTTTAAACCATATGATTTAAAAAATTGTTTTTGTTATAAAGATAAAAAATTAGACTATTAACTTATTGATTTATTAACAGCAATTCACTATTATACAAATATGTCTAGTTAGCGTTATCAAGTAATGATTTGTACTAAGTATAATTTGTAGGAAAATAAATACTTCTATCTAACTTAACACTGAAAATACTAATAAAGTAATACTTGACCCTAGATCGAGGATAAAGTAAAAACTATATACTGGGACCTCTGTTCGCCACGCACTGCAATCCTTCTTGTAAATTCGATAAAATAGATAGTAAATAAAGCCGTACAGCATAAAACTGCATATTGTTTTTCTTCTTAAGAACCATCACTTTACATACAATAACTATTGTTGGGCTAACTACACTGTGAAGAACTTCTATCATGAGCAGAGCGAATGTTTTCAGTAGATGCGCACCGTGTTTTTGTAACTTACAACCCTTATATCTCGTAAACTGAATTTTTGTAAACAATTCCAAAATAGCCAACATGTGCGTAATTAATTGTAAATTACGAATATATAGTAAGTTTATCACAATGAAATAAAAATATTTTTTGGGAATTATATTTGTAACAGATTAAATATTGAATATTTTGCAGTAGTAAAGTTGAACTTATTTTATACAGACAAGTAACAGTAATAAAATTATTTAAAAAATTCCTATATTGTAGGGAATCATATGTAATAATAATCAAGTTAATAATCAAGTTTTTCTTTGATAATATGATAATTTTGAAATTTGAAAAATATTTTTTTTCAAAACATATATATCCTAAAAGTAAATATTAGCTTTAATATAAATCACTTTTCATATACCGAGAAAAATAAAAAATTACAATTTTTATGTAATTATAAGTGAAACTTGTTTTTTTACGAACTTGATCCAACTACAGACCAAGAAAAAAAGTAAATAAAAATATACAACAATTTTTGGGAATTTTTGTTTTTTCTATTTTAGTACACATTTTAATGAATAAGTATATATATATATATAATTTTATATATTAAAATTTTAATATATATATTAATTTTAAAAATAGTTTTCAGTTTTTGCGATTTAAAAAGTTATGATTTAAAAAAAAAAAACTGTTGCAACCCAAAAACCTTTTTTTACTACAAATTTTTTTATTAATTTTGAACTTAAAATGCAAATATAATTTAGTTTACTGAAATAAACATATTTGGTGTTAGTCCATTGGGGGTAGGGATTTTTAGTTATTCGTTCTTTTCCACAGACTGGCGGTATTTTGGAAGAATAAATGGTCCATTGTGTTCTGCCCCCCCGTCTGGGGAAACTGACGGAAAGCAAAACAACAATGGAATAACTCATTTATAAGAATGCATTTCATTACACGTGTAAATATTATGAACGACGACTTATTTATTTAGTTAAATTGCAATACATCAAAATAACTGTTGTAGGCTAACTTTTTGTCCACGTGTTCTTCGACTTGTCGTCAACATGTATTTGTAAAGGTTCAATGGTAAATGTCTTACATCCATTTGATTTAAGATACCGGGTTGCAAGTTACACAATTACAAAGGGAATGAAATTTAATGTCGACCTGTAGTAGAAATTATACATTGAAATAATCCTTGTAGGCTGCACACTACATCAAATTCACCGCGGCTGATTGTTACTGCACGCTTGTGCACAGCCTTCTTATTTCGTTTGCCATTTATTTACTATTTAATATATTATCAAAACACCTTATATGATATATAAAGAGAATTAAGTGCGTCTAATAGTACATTATTCGTTGTGATGTGACGATAAGCCAAGTTTTCACAGCGCTGTGAAGTTCGTCGAGGTGTACACTTCGATTTCCCGGATAAAGGTAAAATTATGTCGACGTGTCATACGTCGGCATCTCAGATCTAGGGTTAAGATGAGTAATACATTTTTTAAAAGCAGCACTAACAGATATAAATAACGTACAAATATGTATATAGAACTCAATGAATCCAAAATTGACAGACAAAGCAACAGATAATAAAAACTAAACAACTAATTCAAGAAAAAAACAAAGCATTGTAACAAGTATAACAAAATAATACGGATAAAGGTATCCACACTCTAATTTAATTTTCTACTAAAAGAATACTTAATAGCAAAATTAGTCGAAATTTAAAGCTGTCAGCCGGATCAATAATTACAATTGATTATAGTTATAATAACAATAAGAAACACAATTCAACAATAACGTTGAATATATTTATTCAATGGTTACTGTAATATAAATGACGGTTTATTACAAGAAACGCAGGATGTTTTATTTAAAATGTTAATGATTTTAGTATTTTTAATGATTTTAAAAAAAGCTTACAAAGCGCAGATATAGGGTTAAATATTAGCGCAACTGACTTTTACGTAATTTTCATAATAAGTTGGCACAAAAATGTTTATTGCATATTAAATACATTGTAAATGTTTTTCTTGCGCAATAAAAACCAAAAAAATAATAATGGAGAACAAGCAAGATTGATTTGAAAGAAAGTTGGTATGCAGACATAAGTTGTTCTTTCTTATCATGTTAAGCGATAAAGAAGGGCGAAGTAAAAAAATTACAGAAACGCATAGTTCAACCAAACTGTCAATAGTTTTCCTTACGAGTGTTTAATTAATGTCGAAGCAATTTTGTGTCATTTAGCTGTACATCGAATTTAATTATGCTTAATTTTCATAAACGAGTGTTCTTAGTACGATTTCACTTTTCATGCTTAGTGTTTAATGTCTAATTATACATGTTATAATTATTATTAATTTTGAATAATTAATGTTTAATATAATAATTTTCATTACAATAATTTTAACTTTATAAGGTTTATTTCTGAAAATAATAAAACTATCGTGTAAGTATATTTTTTATTCTATTTTTATTAGTAATTTTGTATTATTGTGATTTAAATACATTTCTGTCCTATTTTATAACGGGTGACAATCTTTGTTTGAATAATATTTAGGCTTTACTTAATGCACATTATGAATATGATTTGAGTTGAGTTTCGTTCATTTATCAAATATTTTATCAATATCACAGCACAATTATGTACTTAAGAAGTAACTTAATTTTTAGTTTTTGTGAGCCACCAGTATAACTAGTTGACAATCCACATTGGTCCACTACTTGATGTTGGACCATGTGTATGTTTTTCCTGTTTACTGTACATATTATCTCGGAGTTACAGTGCATAAATAAACTAACTCTATTTCATGTAACATCAATTTTTATTGAACTATAGTCATACAAATAGCTTTTACAAGAATAAAAATTTTACATGTTGTAACAGACCATTTTTAAAACTATTTTATATTCTTACAAGTAAATCATTACAAAATTATCAATGTATCCCTATTACTTTTCAATATTTTATGGTACTTATTTGATTCACAATTATTGTTGGCGACCTTTGTAAAATAAAACTTATTGGAAATGAGTTCTCCGTTTAGATAAGTTGAGATTGTTAACAGAAGTGTGGGAGTCACTGACACCTCACTAGTGTGATCTCCCTTTAAAGGTCACCCAACTGACTGAAGGCTACGCACTCATACAAAATGTGAGTGTACTATACCAATACTTACTTCATACTTGATCTCTGATTATATCGTATAGTAACTACTTATACCATTTGTAGTTTAACAGTTCAGCATAAGTGATAAACAACAAACGATAGTTTTATTATATACGATATTACTATTACTATGAGTGAAAGATTTCATCTATGTCTTAGAAGTGCTAATGACTAACCCGCCCACACATACACTTACAGTCCTAATGACTCACCCATACATCCATCCAAGTGCAGTGCTAAAGACTTATCCACCCACCCATATACTTACAGTGCTAATGATTCACACGCCCACCCATACAAGTGCAGTGCTAATGACAAGAGAAGTGGAACCGAAATCCGATGGGAAAATCTCGGTTCTTTGGTTCCGGTTCTAGACTTAAATGGGGAGATAGCTTTCATATTAGAAATGTTTCAGGCGTGAAAAGTGCTGATAAACAGAATAATCAAACGATATCCGGCCGCAAGACTATTACGTTTAGATCTATATAATTGAAAGTGAATATGGATCGAAACGTTAACCCCATCCCCATATCTGGCATTGACCCACCCACAGACCCACACATGTACAGTGGTTTTGAACAAACCCCCCCCCCACATACACGTATAGTGGTATTGACCCACCCACCCACCCATACACGTGTAGTGGTATTAACCCACCCGTCCTCCCATACTCTTAATGTGGTATTGACCCAACCACCCACTCACATACGTACAGTAGTTTTGAACCACCCCCCACCCATACACGTACAATGGTATTGACCCACCCTCCCACCAATACACGTACAGTGTTATTGTAGCAGCCGCCCACATATACACGTACAGTGGTATTAACCCAGCCGCCCACTCATATACGTACAGTGAATTTGACCCACCCACCCATTCATACACTTACAGTGAATTTGACCCACCCCACCCACTCATACACGTACGTGGTATTCTAAATAGTGACAGCAAAACACTACTCCTTTAGCAAAACTATTCTAAAGGATTACATCTATTATTGACCCACCCACCCACCCATTTCACGTGTAGTGGTATTGACCCCCCCAACCACCCATACACGTACCCACCCGCCCCCCCCCATACACATACAGTAGATTTGACCCACCCACCCACCCATACACGTGCTGTGATTTTGACACACCCATACACGTACAGTGGTATTCTAAATAGTGACAGTAAAACACTACTTCTTTAGCAAAATTATTCTAAAGGATTACACCTATTATTGACCCACCCACACACCCATACACGTGTAGTGGTATTGACCCCCCCCCACCCACTCATACACGTACCAACCCACCCACCCATACATATATAGTAGATTTGACCCACCCACCCACCCACGTGCTGTGATTTTGACCCAACCACCCACCCATACTCGTAGAGTGGTATTCTAAATAGTGACAGCAAAACCCCACTCCTTTAGCAAAACTATTCTAAAGGATTACACCTATTATTGACCCACCCACCCACCCATACACGTGTAGTGGTACTATCCCCTCACCCACCCATACACGTAACCACCCGCCCACCCATACACATACAGTAGTTTTGACCCACCCACCCAACCATTCACGTGCTGTGGTATTGACCAACCCGCCCAACCATACACGTGCAGTAGCGATGACCCCCCCCCTTCATACACTTACAGTGGTGATGACCCACCTACCCTGCCATACACTCACAGTGGTGATGACTCACCCACCCACATATAAACTTACAGTAGCGATGACCCACCCACCCACATATACACTTATAGTGGCAATCGTCAATCGACAGTTGTGAGAGGTTGTGTAATATCTCACATAATATGCTCTATTAATATAATAGTAATAGTTACTTAGGTAACTTTACACGCGCTGCATAAAACCAGCATAACGTTGTTACTGAGAATAAACCTGTTTAATGACAGAAATTCCACTAAGTCAAAATGAAAACATATGAGACAAATCAGTTTACACATACAAGTCATGATTATTCAAACACCCTCCCATACACTTACAGTGGCGATGACCACCCACACTCCCATACACTTACAGTGGCAATGACCCAACCACCTTCCCATACACTTACAGTGGTGATGACCCAACGACCCTCCCATACACTCACAGTGGTGATGACCAACCCAACCACAAATACACTTACAGTGGCGATGACCCACCCACCAACATATACTTTTAGAGTAGCGATGACCCACCCACCCTCCCCTACACTTACAGTGGCAATAACATACCCCCCTATACACTTACAGTGGCAATGACCCAAGCACCTTCCCATACACTTACAGTGGAGATCACCCATCTACCCTCCCATACCCTTACAGTGCCGGTGACCCAACCACCCTCCTATACACTTACAGTGGCGATTACCCAACCACCCTCCTATACACTTACAGTGGCGATGACACACCCATCCACCCATACACTTAAAGTGGCGACGACCCACCCAACCTTCCACACACATACAGTGGTGATGACCCACCACCTTTTATACACTTACAGTGGTCAAAACCCACCCACCCACATATAACACTTACTTTTGTGATGACCCACCCAACCCTCCCATACAGTGGCGATGACCTACTTACCCCTCCCCATACACTTACGTGGTTTGATAATCCACCCACCCACATATACACTTACATTGGTGATGACCCACCCACCAACATATACATTTACAGTGGTGATGACCCCCCATCATCCTATACACTTACAGTGACGATAACCCACCCACTCACCCATACACTTACAGTGGCGATGACCCACCCACACTCCCATGCACTTAAAGTGGCGATGACCCACCAACACTCCCATAAACTTACAGTGGTGATGACCCACCCACCCTCCTATACACTTACAGTGGTGATTGACCCATCCACCCTTCCATACACTTACAGTGTCAAATGACCCACACACTCTCCCATACACTTATAGTGGCTATGACCCACCAACACTCCCATACACTTAGAGTGGCGATGACCCAAAACACTCCCATACACTTACAGTGGCTATGACCCACCAACACTCCCATACACTTAGAGTAGCTATGACCCACCAACACTCCCATACACTTACAGTGGTGATGATCCACCCACCCTCCCATACACTTACTGTGGCAATGACCCACCCACCTCACATACACTTAAATTGGCGATGATCCACCCACCCTCCTATACACTTACAGTGGCGATGACCCCCCCCTTCCACATATACACTTACAGTGGCGATGACCCGCCCGCCCTCCAATACATTTACAGTGGCGATTACCTGCCCACCTAACTATACACTTACTGTAATATTAACCAACACAACCTCACATACACGAACTCTAGTATTGACCCACCCACCCCACCCATACACGTGTAGTGGTATTGACCCCCCCAACCACCATACACGTACCCACCCACCCACCCATACACATACAGTAGATTTGACCTACCCACTCACCCATACACGTGCTGTGATTTTGACCCACCCATACACGTACAGTGGTATTCTAAATAGTGACAGAAAAAACACTACTTCTTAGAAAAATTTTATTCTAAAGGATTACACCTATTATTGACCCACACACCCACCCAAAACCGTGTAGTGGTATTGACCCCCCCCCTACCCACCCCATACACGTACCCACCCACCCACCCATACATATACAGTAGATTTGACCCACCCACCCACCCTGTGCTGTGATTTTGACCCACCTACCCACCCACCCATACTCGTAGAGTGGTATTCTAAATAGTGACAGCAAAACCCCACTCCTTTAGCAAAACTATTCTAAAGGATTACACCTATTATTGACCCCCCCACCCACCCCATACATGTGTAGGGGGTACTGATCCCCTCACCCACCCATACACGTAACACCTGCCCACCCATACACATACAGTAGATTTGACCCACCCGCCCACCCTTTTACGTGCTGTGGTATTGACCAACCCGCCCAAAACCATACACGTGCAGTGGTGATGACCCCCCCCCCTTCATACACTTACAGTGGTGATGACCCACCTACCCCGCCATACACTCAAAAGGGGTGGTGATGACTCACCCACCCACATATAAACTTACAGTAGCGATGCCCCACCACCCACCCACATATCACTTATAGTGGCAATCGTCAATCGACAGTTGTGAGAGGTTGTGTAATATCTCACATACTATGCTCTATTAATAAAATTAGTAATAGTTACTTAGGTAACTTTAAAACGCGCTGCATAAAACCAGCATAACGTTGTTACTGAGAATAACCCTGTATAATGACAGAAATTCCACTAAGTCAAAATGAAAACATATGAGACAAATCAGTTTACACATACAAGTCATGATTATTCAAACACCCTCCCATACACTTACAGTAGCGATGACCACCCACAACTCCCATACACTTACAGTGGCAATGACCCAACCACCTTCCCATTACACTTACAGTGGTGATGACCCACCGACCCTCCCATACACTCACAGTGGTGATGCCCAAACCCCCACCACAATATACACTTACAGTAGCGATGACCCATCCACCCTCCCATACACTTACAGTGGCAATAACATACCCCCCTATACACTTACAGTGGCGATGACCACCCACACTCCCATACAATTACAGTGGCAATGACCCACCCATCCTCCCATACACCTTAAAGTGGCGACGACCCACCCAACCTTCCACACACATACAGTGGTGATGACCCACCCACCTATATATACACTTCCAGTGGTCATAACCCACCCACCCACATATAAACTTACATTGGTGATGACCCACCCACCAACATATACACTTACAGTGGTGATGACCCCCCACCATCATATACACTTACAGTGACAATAACCCACCCACTCACCCATACACTTACAGTGGCGATGACCCACCCACACTCCCATGCACTTAAAGTGGCGATGACCCACCAACACTCCCATAAACTTACAGTGGTGATGACCCACCCACCCTCCTATACACTTACAGTGGTGATGACCCATCCACCCTTCCATACACTTACAGTGTCGATGATCCACACACTCTCCCATACACTTATAGTGGCTATGACCCACCAACACTCCCATACACTTACAGTGGCGATGACCCACCAACACTCCCATACACTTACAGTGGCTATGACCCAACCAACAATCCCTTTACACTAGAGTGGGCTATGACCCACCAACACTCCCATACACTTACAGTGGTGATGATTCCACCCACCCTCCCATACACTTACTGTGGCAATGACCCCCCCCATCTCCCATACACTTACATTGGCGATGATCCCACCCACCCTCCTATAACACTTACAGTGGCGATGCCCCCCCCCCTTCCACATATACACTTACATGGCGATGACCCGCCCGCCCTCCCATACATTTACAGTGGCGATTCCCTGCCCACCTAACTATATACTTACTGTAATATTAAACAACACAACCTCACATACACGTACTCTAGTATTGCCCCAAACCCACCACCCCATACACGTGTAGTGGTATTGACCCCCCCAACCACCCATACACGTACCCAACCCGCCCACCCATACACATACAGTAGATTTTGACCCACCCACCCACCCATACACGTGCTGTGATTTTGACATCCCCATACACGTACAGTGGTATTCTAAATAGTGACAGTAAAAACACTACTTCTTTAGCAAAATTTTTTCAAAAGGATTACACCTATTATTGACCCACCCACACACCCATACACGTGAAAGTGGTATTGACCCCCCCCCACCCACCCATACACGTACCCACCCACCCCCCCATACATATAAAAGTAGATTTGCCCCACCCACCACCCACGTGCTGTGATTTTGACCCACCCACCCACCCATACTCGTAGAGTGATATTCTAAATAGTGACAGAAAAAACCCCACTCCTTTAGCAAAACTATTCTAAAGGATTACACCTATTATTGACCCACCCACCCACCCATACATGTGTAGTGGTACTGATCCCCTACCCACCCATACACGTAACCACCTGCCCACCCATACACAACAGTAGATTTGACCCCACCCGCCCAACCATTCACGTGCTTTTGGTATGACCAACCCGCCAACCATACACGGCAGTGGCGATGACCCCCCCCCTTCATACACTTACAGTGGTGATGACCCACCTACCCTGCCATATACTCACAGTGGTGATGACTCACCCACCCACATATAAACTTACAGTAGCGAGACCCCACCCACCCACATAAAACACTTATAGTGGCAATCGTCAATAGACAGTTGTGAGGGGTTGTGTAATATCTCACATACTATGCTCTATCTAATTTAAAATATATAGTTACTTAGGTAACTTTACACGCGCTGCATAAAACCAGCTAACGTTGTTACTGAGAATAAAACCCTGTATAATGACAGAAATTCCACTAAGTCAAAATGAAAACATATGAGACAAATCAGTTTACACATACAAGTCATGATTATTCAAACACCCTCCCATACACTTACAGTGGCGATGACCACCCACACTCCCATACACTTACAGTGGCAATGACCCAACCACCTTCCCATACACTTACAGTGGAGATCACCCATCTACTCTCCCATACCCTTACAGTGCCGGTGACCCACCCACCCTCCTATACACTTACAGTGGCGATTACCCAACCAACCCTCCTATACACTTACAGTGGCGATGACACACCCATCCTCCCATACACTTAAAGTGGCGACGACCCACCCAACCTTCCACACACATACAGTGGTGATGACCCACCCCCCTATATATACACTTACAGGGGTCATAACCCACCCACCCACATATACACTTACTTTGGTGAGGGACCCACCCCACCTCCCATACAGTGGCGATGACCTACTTACCCTCCCATACACTTACAGTGGTGATAATCCACCCACCCACATATACACTTACATTGGTGATGACCCACCCACCAACATATACATTTACAGTGGTGATGACCCCCCACCATCCTATACACTTACAGTGACGATAACCCACCCCACTCACCCATACACTTACAGTGGCGATGACCCACCCCACACTCCCATGCACTTAAAGTGGCGATGACCCACCAACACTCCCATAAACTTACAGTGGTGATGACCCACCCACCCTCCTATACACTTACAGTGGTGATGACCCATCCACCCTTTTCCTTTACACTTACAGTGTCGATGATCCACACACTCTCCCATACACTTATAGTGGCTATGACCCACCAACACTCCCATACACTTACAGTGGCGATGACCCACCAACACTCCCATACACTTACAGTGGCTATGACCCACCAACAATCCCATACACTTAGAGTGGCTATGACCCACCAACACTCCCATACACTTACAGTGGTGATGATCCACCCACCCTCCCATACACTTTACTGTGGCAATGACCCACCCACCTCCCATACACTTACATTGGCGATGATCCACCCAACCCCCCTATACACTTACAGTGGCAAATGACCCCCCCCCTTTCCCACATATACACTTACAGTGGCGATTACCCGCCCACCCCCCATACATTTACAGTGGCGATTCCCCTGCCCACCTAACTATACACTTACTGTAATATTAACCAACACAACCTCACATACACGTACTCTAGTATTGACCCACCGCCCTCCCATTCACGAACATAGGTTTGAGGGTCATTAGTACAGTGGTACTAATGGTCATTCATTTATCGTCATACTTAAATGAATGACGATCTAATGATTCATTATCTCGTAATTTATTAATAATTACATGTACTTAATACATTATTGCCATCATACTTCATTTAAATCAATTTATTATAAACCAATAATTATCCAATAAGCCAATCTAATTATAAATAAAAATATAACACGCACATATAATATTTAATATTCAAGGATACATTTTTAACATAGGTATAATTAATTGAATAATAACTATAATTAAGAACCCTTTATTAATTTTTTATATAATACATGACAGGGTTCGGCTTTTGGGCCGTCTTCAGAGTGTAAATAATATAACCTATACGAAATGAACATTATAAAAATGAAAATAAAACAGATGAAAATAACGTATGATTTATTTTGTGTGTGTGTGTTGTAAGTTGATTTTAACTTTTGGTTCATATTTTTTTTTATTTATTTTATTTTTTTTATATATAGGATTTTTCATATTAATTTGTGTATTAATTATGTTCTGTGGTTCATTATAATTGTTTATTTATGAGTATAAATTTTCTTTGGAATTTATTTTTACTCCTTTCTTCTCATATTCTATTCCTGTAAAATTTTCATTGATATTTTAGTAACTGTGATTTGACTGTAGAATATATTCAGCAAAGTTAGATTTAATAGATGTTGTTCTGTCTTCTGGTTTGTATGTGTTTTTTGAAACACAAATTAAAATGTTCTTGTGGTTTGTCTTTTGTAAAAAAATGTAAATGCATTTCCGAGCAATTTATTTTATATATATTCCAGATTTTTTATATTTGTTATTTTTGTTTTCTTTGTTAGATAGTTTGTTCGTTAAAAAAAAAAGTATTGTTCTTTGGTTTATAGGTGATTGTATATTTACTGTGTTGAAAAGTTTTTTAGTAGCCTTATTTCATTTTTTTTATTATAAGGGTACAATGATACATTTTAATTTTTTTCTCTTTGTTTAACTTTATTATTTTCGTTCCCTTTTATTATTTTTATAATTTTATCAACAATTGTAGGATTGTAACCATTTATCGAACTTAAGTATTTTATTGTAGTTTTTTTCTTCTTCATAATCACATTTTTGCAGTGGGATGTTTAATATTCTGTTTATCATTGATCTGCAACTAGATAATTTGTACTTCCATGGGTGGTTAGAATTATATGGAATCAGTAGGTCACCTTGGGTTGATTTTCTAAAAAATTTTAAAGAGTGTTTATTTTCTATATTTATGAATGTTAGATCTAAATAGTTTATTTCTTTTGCTTAGTTTTCTTTTGTAAATTTTATTTTGTCATTTAACGAATTTAAGTAGTCTAGTAATTTATTACTTTCCTTTTCACTTCCTTGGAAAAGACATATTACATAAATAAACAAAACGAAACCAATATATTATTTTTTGTTTGTTAGGATTTTATTCGTTCAAAATTTAGTTTTGTTCCAAATTGTGTAAGAATATGTTTGGTAAAATTAACATTATATTTAAAAAAGTTTTGTTCGATACAAATTTCAGTTGATTTTGTGATATCATTAATTTCATTAGTGTTGAGTCTGTTAGTTAATGTGAGATTATTTTTTAAAATGTTTATCGTTTCTTTAATAGGAATGTTTGTTTACATATATTATATATCAAATTATATAAATTGACATTGGTTTAGAATTTAAATACTGTTATATTGTATATCAGTTCAGTAGTGTTCTTTATGCTGTAATTGTAGCCCCAAATAATGTTTTCTTAGTTTATTCAAATATTTGCATAATTCTAGGTAATATTATTTACACTATGAAGATGACCTAAGCGTCCAATCCGGTCATGTATTATTATAAAAAATGAATAAAGGGTACTTAATTATTCCCTTTATTACACTAGTAGCCCAACTCGTGATACAACTTATATACTTTTAACATATGTTTAAATTAAAATTATTTAAATGAGTGATATAATGGTATAGCAAGAAATAACAACTATATAGAGAATATCAAAACAAGATCAAGAAAGAAGATAAGAAAAAATAATTCCAACAGTTAATTACACAACAACAATAACCACAATATAATAATACAATAATTTTTGTAAGAACCCACGAATATCATTAACACATGCTGAACATATTTTGATGCACGCACATATAGCACACATTTTCAAATTGCTCATTTTTAAATGTGAAAATGATTAAAAAATAAAAAAATAAGTAAAACCTTTGAAGGTTTTAGACATAAAATACATTGCCTGATAAAGTTGTATAAGCTGTACCAAATATATGACTTCACAGCTAGGAAGTCATTTAAAAAAGTAACTTGCTGGATGGAGGTTGTTGTTTTTTTCAGCAAAAGCAGTTTTTAGTTCTGAACTTCAACATTCCCTCAACTGGATGGCAATAATGAGGCAGGTAATGCTGGCAAGAGTTGTCTGCAGGCAAAATAAATGTTTTTTACTGTTTTTTATTGCATTCAATTAATCTTAAATGATTTGCATATCGTAATTGGAATAAAATTTTGTAATGTAAATTGATTATATTGAAATTACTGATTAACTGTATTTCTTGTTATTTCACGCTAAAATATTGGAGTGGTTTCTTAAAGTTTTTTACGTTTTCAAATTGCTTATAAATGGATAATATTCGTAATAACATACAAAATAATCTAGGTTCCACATCACTGTACTTAAAAACATATGCTTTAAACAATTACTTATAGTTTTAGGCAATCAAAATTTGATAATTAATTATGATGCTGGTCTCCAATCATCCAAAGATGCTAAACACTAATGGTTAATTGAACATTATGACAGCATATAAAGCAAACGATACCAGACATTAATTAGAATTTATTGTTTTTTTATCGGACTTACTACACTGTGGTGTTTTACCATATTATAATAGTTTTCTCTTATTTTAAAATATATTGCAATTTTTAAGAGTTCACACATTATTATTGTAATCATGCCTTAGTTACTCAAGTGTCGTTAAATTAATCAAAATATTAAAATACTGTAGAACCTTAAATGTTAGTTAAGAGTTGTTGCCACAAAATTAAAAAGTAATAAAAATAATAATACTATTTCACCTGCTACAATATTTTGCTATCTATATAAACTAAATATATGCATGCTATTTAAAAGTTAAAACACTTATTAATAATACAACATACCGTTTTATTTAAGGTAAAAAGTGGTTAAATTTTATTTTGTCAGAATGTATTAAATAATTATTCTGTAAATGGCTTTTTAGTTTCACTGTTTATATTGAAAAGAAGGCATACTGTTTTATCTCTTTTACAAAAAAAGGTAACTAAATACTGTAATCTTTGTTTTGTTTCAGTTAAATTAATTACACTGATTAACTACTTTCTACCATACAAAAATAAAGAGGATTACTTGAGAATTTAAAATGTAGCCCAAATAAATATAATATATTATTTTCATTTACGGCTGTTTATTTTAAATAATTTTAATCGTAAAAATAATTATTTTATCAATTACTTAGTTGTGTAAAATTTTTCTTTTATTTTGAATACGGGCAGCTATTATATATTGGGTTTAAGATATGTATCGATGGTATTAATGTATTTATATATAAAAATAAAATTTACTGCCAGCTTAATTGGAATGAAATTAATATCCGTAAATATTCTCAAGTAAGGCTACAACTTAAGAGAACTGTTACAATGTAATAACTTAGGTATTGTGTAGAATTTACGAACATATGAAATATTATACTTTCTTATTTTGATTATTGTGATAGGAAACTGATGGCAATAAATAATTACAAGTCAAGATATTGCTAGAATCACATAATCAATTTAAAATGAGTACTAGCCTTTATTTTGTAGTTATTTTTATTTATATGACCCTTAATCAATGATTTAATTGATAACATAATTAGCTAGTGATTAGAGTAAGATATAATATGTTTGCTAAAGTTGGAGTGAGAAGTATAAACTGCTTAGTTATTTATTTTATTTTAATTTATTTTATGCAACTGATATACTTTTAGCAAGGCTTTTGTATAGACGGTAACATTATTATTTGTTCTTTAAGTTGTTGAATGGAGTATCATATTTTGTTACAATGAGAACTTCTATTATTATTAAAATAAATGACATTTTTATTTAATCTCTCTAATCTAGGTAATATTTAATTTTAAACTCTTAAAATTTAAATAAACATTAAATATAAGTTATTTTTTTTTGTTTTATATAATTAATTAATAAATGTAAATTATTTACTTAAATATGTAAAAAACCTTCAAATTAGTCAATTAAAAATTGTTTGATGTTGTTTTATATTGCTAAATTAACATTTTTGATACCTTGGTGATTAGCAAACGGTCCAGGTTAAAGACGCCGGCTGCACTGAACTTTACAGGGTTGTTGAGCATCATTAAAGAGAAATTCTCAACCTGCAAAATTTTACATTTAACATTAGTTCGTAGGAAAATTGTTTCTTATATATCTCAGTCAATTTACGGTTTCCTAATGACTTAAAAAAACAACTGTTTGTAAAATATAGGATTCACCTTTCAAACGGACAGTTTAAAACACTATAAGTAAATGGATATGAAATATTATAATTAAAATCGAAATATAGGTAGTTAAAAAATATACAGCATTTCAATTATTGTCGAATATTTAAAAATGAGAATGTCCATATATTACTAGTTTAATAAAACATTCCATAGCCAAATACAAAATAATACTACATAAATTAATTTGTTATGTTGTTGTTATGTGTGTTGTAAGTATTCATGGAATTCCTAAAATACGTTCTCAAACTTAAGGATGTGGTTCCTTGGGTTTAAATAAGGAAATAATCCTATAACCATACATCTTAAAACCTTTTTGTCCTTATGTTTGTCTTCTTGTGCATTTTAATTTTAATTTTGCACAGCATACCTTGCATTGATAAAATGCATGTTTCTCAGTTATATATAATAGGATCTTAACAAACAAGGGGAACGTTGGATTATTTTTTGTTGAAATGGATTATTAAAATTTTTTGTTTTCTACATTTTCAGTTAGATTACAACTTTTCAAGTAACTGCCAGTTAATATTTTAAAGTGGCCAAAGTTTTCTAAAATTTAAACATATTTAAAATTGTTATTTCCTGTCTAAAGTAAATAATATTTTTATATTGTATACAAAGTTTAAGCACTGTGAGTTTAGTGGTTTTTGAACTAGAAAATTATCATTTTAAAACACAAACAGACAATTAGACGGACAAAACAAATAATTTTTGGACCAATGTTTTTAAGATTTGTATTTCTTAAGTCTACCCCAGAAACCATCCTTAAGTTTTAGAACGTATTTTAGGGACATCTTGTATATAAGATACGTAATGCAGTAAATACTCAACACACACATACACTGGAATCGTGATTATGAAGCAAAATCTTGTTCTTAACATTGGTTTAGTCTAAAACTAAAAGGTTCACACGAAAAATGATTAAGGAGTACAGCATAATTCTTCTTTAAAAAAATCGAATGTTCTTTTTAAGGTAAATTAAAACTTATCAAAAATATAAAAAAAACCGAACAACTAAAATTATTTCTAAAAATCCAAATCTTAATTGAAACTTAAATATATGTATAATCAGTTTTAAAATTATAGCTCAGTGTTTTAAGTACCACACTGTACGTATATAGTTGGAGTTGGGTCACTGCCACTGTACTTGTATGGGTAAGTGAACGAGTATGTACTACTGCACTCACAATGTATTATATAGATACCAGTATTACCTTTCTGTACGTGTATAGATGGAGTTGGGTCACTACCACTGTACGTGTATGGGTAAGTGAACGAGTATGTACTACTGCACTCACAATGTATTATATAGATACTAGTATTACCTTTCTTTACGTGTATAGATGGAGTTGGGTCACTACCACTGTACGTGTATGGGTAAGTGAGCGAGTATGTACCACTATGCTCACAATGTATTATATAGATACCAGTATTCCCTTTCTGTACGTGTATAAGAATGAGTTGGGTCACTACCACTGTACGTGTATGGGTAAGTGAGCGAGTATGTACCACTATGCTCACAATGTATTATATAGATACTAGTATTCCCTTTCTGTACGTGTATAGATGGAGTTTGGTCACTACCACTGTACGTGTATGGGTAAGTGAGCGAGTATGTACCACTATGCTCACAATGTATTATATAGATACCAGTATTCCCTTTCTGTACGTGTATTGTTGGAGTTGATCACTACCACTGTACGTGTATGAGTAAGTGAGCGAGTATGTACCACTGCAGTCATAATGTATTATATAGATACCAGTATTCCCTTTCTGTACGTGTTATTGTTGGAGTTGATCACTACCATTGTACGTGTATGAGTAAATGAGCTAGTATGTATCACTTGCACTCACAATGGTATTATAGATAGACCAGTATTCCCTTTCTGTACGTGTATTGTTGGAGTTGATCACTACCACTGTACGTGTATGAGTAAGTGAGCTAGTATGTATCACTTGCACTCACAATGTATTAGATAGATACCAGTATTCCCTTTCTGTACGTGTATAGATGGAGTTGGGTCACTACCACTGTACGTGTATGTAAGTGGTATGTGGTGTATGTGGTAGGTAAGTGTGTGGGTAAGTGAGCTAGTATGTATCACTTGCACTCACAATGTATTAGATAGATACCAGTATTCTCTCTGTACGTGTATTGTTGGAGTTGATCACTACCACTGTACGTGTATGGTTAAGTGAGCTAGTATGTATCACTTGCACTCACAATGTATTAGATAGATACCAGTATGCCCTTTCTGTACGTGTATTGTTGGAGTTTATCACTACCACTGTACGTGTATGGGTACGTGAGCGAGTATGTACCACTGCACTAACAATGTATTAGATAGATACCAATATTCTTTTTCTGTATGTGTATAGTTGGAGTTGGGTCACTACCACTGTACATGTATTGGAGGGTGGGTGGTTTAATACCACTGTAAGTGTTTGGTTTGGTGGTTGGTAGGGTCATATCCACTTTACGTGTATGGATTAGTGGGAGTACTCTATTGAGAGGACAATCTAGGACAATCCTATTGTATGGATAATAATGTGGTATTAATCTACCCGCCAGCCAAACACCTGCAGTAGAGATAACCGACCTACCTGCTCATACATGTAATGTGGTATATTTATTGATTTTAATAAGGTGATAATCAGTTTTATTTTGTATTTATAATTATTATTAGTGTATATATAATATTTGTATACAACTAGACATTTTACCTCCTCCATTATTTCAATGGGAGTGTCCTTGCCGATAATTGCATGAGCGATCTTCACCGTTTCCTTGGCCTAGAATATAGAACAACTGGTTTATCAAAATCATATATGATGGTGTATAAGTTATGCACTTCATTAAAATAATTTATTATATTTATTTATATATTGGGATATAATTAAATACTAATAATATTATTTATTATTCATAGCCCATAAATAATTAACAGGCCAATTATTATTCGTGTTAATTGCGTGTTATATGGATAAACTTTTAAAAAGGACATGTAATAAATTGTTCAGAGTTAATAATTGGGATAGTAATTTATTAACATAACTTACCTAAAATATGGAACTATAGTATTTTTAACTAATTAAACTATAAGTTGTCGGTTACAGTTTATGAACTTCCAGCAGGACAATGGATGACGTCAATAAGTAATTTTATAGTTTGGGTTTTCAATGTCACATGAATATAGGTGTTCACTCTCTATATAACAAGATAAATAATACATGTGTACAGCTAGTAAATTTCGAGGTAAATTTAGTACTAATTATCAGTTTTACAAACTATAATTTCTCTTCAATTCTAATTTGCAATAACACAAAACTTTACCTTTTCAGAACACCTGTGGCAGACATCACTCACAGTAGTTTTGCCAAGAAGGACTGATAAAAATACTAAGACCTCAATAGAAATCCAACTTGCGCTGGGACCACCCATGGTAATCATTAGGTAGTAAGCAATAGAAGTCAAGTACACCACATGGTTCATAGTGACAATAAAGTTGAAGAGGCCAAAGAAGGAGGTGATTTTGCTTTGGATGTCTCTCAGGTATATATGTGATTTAAATACCGTTACGATTTCATCCTTTAGGTTACATAGTGACATGGAGTTGACCTGCAAGTGTGTTTCTCTGAGTCGTTTGTTGAGGTTTGAGTACTTACAATCCATGTGACGTACACTCAAAATAAATATCATATTAGGAGCGTAAAGCAGCCCCATGATGACATCATGAAAGAGAACCAGTCCACCAGAAACAATCGATCGGACAAGTATCCTCATTATAAGAAGTGAGGAAAATGTAAAGAATATCAGTTTCTCAGATCCCCTTGCGTATGTTGAGCCTCTTGATTCTAAACATTTTCTGATTAAATCCATGTAGACTGGCTTCAAAATATGCATCTTCAAAAAAAACAAAATCCCCAACAAACAGTCAATTAAGTCATTCACCTGGTGAATAACAAGTACTATCACATCCTGAGTATTTGTCTCTAGTTGGTAACATGAGACAAACAAATATGTCAGTTGGGCTACTGCCAATGTGTACACGATATAGGTATCTTTATTGGAACCTTCGGGAAACACACCTCCAAATCTCAACAACCAACGCAAAGGGCGAAACATGATTTTTGTTGAATAGAAATAGTCTCTGTACGGCTACAAAGTACATGCTCTAAGTGAAAGATACGTACTGAATGGCAATTTAATCACATAATGATTGACAATTTAATAGAAAAGTATATTTCAACTGGAGTATTCCTCTCGTAATATATCTCACATACTATCGGAAGTGTTATTGGTTATTTTAGTATTGGAAACCACTCCATCATTCAATATGGAGTCATTTCATTGACTGTCACTTGACACTATTTGTATATTGAGAAACCATTTGTTAATAAATTACTGTACCCCAGCAAGGATATTTAATTAAACTATTTTCTAATTACTTAGTTACTGTCAACGCAGAAATTATGTACTTCCATGTTTGAAGGTTGTTTTCTAAGAAACTAAGGAATCTGGGAAAAATATAATTACGCCATTGTTTTCCTCGCTTAAATGTACGTTTTAAATATGTATTTTAAAATTAAATACAAGTTTTATATTTTTTATTCTAGTTTATAACAAACAAATACAGGAATTTTAACTAGTTTTCACTGTACATTAAATTTACACCGGTATAAGTAAAACAATTCGTCAATATACCACGATTTTGATTCAATACCTGGTTTTTCTACAAGAGTAGTTATTTTGTGTTGGTAATAGACCCACTTTTTTGGGGTTTTCCAAGATGGCGTCGGTCACGTGACCGGATCCAAGATGGCGGCGAAGTGGTGCCACCCCCACCCCCCTCCCCCACAAAATTTCCCTCATTTCCCACACATTACCCACATTTCCCACACATTACCCACATTCCCCTTACATTATCCCCCCATTTCCCCCCAAGTTCCCTTGTTATACTATATAAAATACACTGTTAACCCAACTTTTTCCATGTTATACTATATAAAATGAACTTTTTTTGTCCAATATGGCGTCTTTACACTATATAAAGTATAAAAGATGGCAACCGGATCCAATATGGCGTCTTTTCCCTCCCGCGCCAACTCACACCCCGTGGGAAAATTCCCTCCCCAAAATTCCCTCATCCAATATGGCTGTCTTTATACATATATATAATAAAAGTAATATTTCATATATACACTATAACAATCGGTGACCATAGCGCCCCTGGCGGCAATACCGACGCGACCGTAGCGCCCCTGGCGGCAACGCTGACCGTAGCGCCCCTGGCGGCAACGCCGACCGACCGCAGTGCCCCTAACGGCATCAGCGGGTGATGCATGCGCATCCAAACGCTGTGCTCTGATTGGTCGCCACCTCCGCATCCAAACGCAACGCCCTGATTGACTGCCACCCTACTTTACAATCAATCTTTCTCACACCTATTGTTAGCCTACCTATTTCAATTTATTTTGAATGTTTTATAAATACCCTGGTAACCTAGCTTTCTCATATAACACCTACTGTTAGCCTACCTATTTCAATTTATTTTGAATGTTTTATAAATACCCTGGTAATCAATCTTTCTCACACCTACTGTTAGCCTTCCTATTTAAATCAATCCTTTATTTAATTTGTCCTCAACATTCTAAGTCCCCCATATTACCACTACTAAAGTTACAAAACTTTCCCTTGAAGCTTAGATTATCCCAAAGCTTAAGTACAAAAATATACCTTAAGACTCGTCATCTTACAACAAGTAGTCAAACACATATGAATTATACTTAATAGTACTTAATTTACATTGTCAAATTTATCTAAATCAGTAATTTTAACAGAGTTCCCAATTCCACACATGTTTAATTCACTTTCACGTTTTTCTTTTTGTAACCAGTTCATTCAAACTCACAGGACTTTCTTGGAAGGGTATTCTGCTACAGTCGTTAGACTGGAGGTTAGTAAAGTTTATTTAGAGTTTATAATAGCTTACTTATACTAAGTGATGATCCAAACTGCAAACTTCTTATTATTAGGATGAGGCCTCCAGCCCAAGCACTTCGGGCACTACCCCAAGCACCTCGGTCGCTGCTAATGACATGTTGTACATAGACCTGGGGGACGCCTTTAGGAACCTTCTTTTCCTCCAGATCATAATTTAAAACAGAGTAGCATTTCACTCCCAAGCCAATTATTTCTTCAGCAGGTTTTGAATTTAGTTCGTCTTTGAATTTTACTAACGCTATTTTATTTAAGTTACTATAACACAGGTGGCTAGGTGGATAGTCAGACGTATCGAAAAGGTGTAGTTCATTTTTCATGTCTGCGTAGACATCCGGAGTATATACATTGTAGAATAGTGAGAAGCGGAAGATGACAACAAGGATATACCCGCCAGCCCAACAGGGTAGAGTGGTGAACTACGCATAGTCCAGACGTCTCGGCAGCAACAATGTCCTAAAACATAAACATATATTAAACAAATTAGGCAAAAAGCTACCAACCCCCTCGTGGCAGTCGGGCACAAGGTTGTTTTTATTTTGATTGAATTGTGTTCAATTCATAACTAAATGACCTAAAACCTCCACAATAAAAAAATAACAAATGCCGATTGCACTCTGTGCAAATGCGCACCTGGTGGCAAAACTAAGTGCATCCTTTCGGAAACATAGCGCCTTCGGAAGGGAAGTCCCCATGGGAAAATTCCCTCCCCAAAATACCCTCATCCAAGATGGGAACCGTTATACTATATAAAACGTAAAAACATGACTGGCTGTACACGTAGTCTGCTGGCCTGACACGCATGCGCGTTTTCACTCTACACATACATACACCTGCTGGTAAACAGCGCAACCAAACGAACACACCAAACACCTTTACAGAAATTGATTTTTTTGAAATAGAACATATTGTATGAGTAAGTATGACAAGTATCTTTTTCCTTTAACGTACGTATTACAGTCCTGGATAATGATAACTAATTCAGTTAATTGCAATATAAAATCAACGATTATACACGTTACCACCAATGAACCAATCAGTAGCAGTGAAATACCTTCAGAAATATAACCACAAAAACCACTCTACACATGCGAACTAAATCAAGTTCATAAAATTGAAGGCACTCGCCAAATTAAAATTGAATATACATTAGCCAATGATTATCAAATTATTGAGAGCACCTACTGTTTAATTAGTCTTACCCCTGTCATCGGTTAGCATACACATTTACTTTGACAACTCAGTCAATTCTATTTCATGCACAAATAGCATAATTAAGCCTACTAAAGTCTCACAAATCTTTTTAACAATTTTAGTTCATTGTAATTCCAAACAACTGTAACGACAATAAATTGCCAACATGAGACCAAATATAAGCTTGCTTATACTTATGTATAGCATAATAACTATTTCTTACATTCAAAACTTAAATACCTAAGACTTAAGTGTGTAGACACTAAAAATACAGTAATTGGATTTCAAGTTACATCATATTTGTAAGGGTCAATTTACGAAACATGTTTAACACTTCACTCAGACTAACTTAATTCTGTGGGTAATAAAAAAAGATACTCAATTCATTAAATAAAATAGCAATAATTGATAACGAAAGTTTAAGTAACAAAGGTAAAAATAAAAGCTTGCTTAATACTTACGGTTCAACCAATTAAACTTAAATGTCAAAAACCTCAGAAATCATAAGAGAAATCATAACAAGTACGCTTTTCAAATGTATACATATAAAATCCATTTACCACTCATCACGATTTCTCCAAAACCATAAATCCAATTGAATTAAAATGTTTTCGTCTTTTCACCAAGACATAAGCCGTGTAAACATTCCTGTATCTCTAAACGCTCCACAACCATTATCACATTCCTCCTTATCAATAATGGTGCCAATTCCACTATAACGGAAACATTACCCTATCGACAATTACAAATCAAACTAATCTGCTAAACTATTCATTATAGTAATACTTTGAGCAGTGCAATGTAGACTATACATGAAGATTCTATTGTATTATATACGAGTAAAAAATAAAAACATATTAGTCTTATTGCAAAATATACAATTGTGACCAAGGAGGATTCTACTTTATTAAAAAAAAAAACAAAAAACAAAACAGTAAGTAATTTATTTATTTACTTATTTACGGCAAACATCAATTTACAATGAATACAAACGAGATGGCATAATTGTGGAAATATAGTCAATGACACAGTAATTTAAATATAGCTATAACTATGCAAACAAAATAATTATAATCATAATATGTAACAGGTAACATCCATCATCAAATCATGCAATAGCAACTAGCAAAATAAAAATCATAAATAATTCAAGCTAGCAATAACTCACATCACAATAGTTTAATATCTTTCATAATCTTATTCATATAGAGTACAGATAATGCCTTCTATAACAAAATAACAGATCGTTCAAGTCCATATTTATTTATTCATTCATTTCAACGGCAATGTCATTACATACATAAATTTGACGACAGGCAAATACAATAATACAAGAAATAGACAAAGTGGTACAATTTAGTAAACAGTGCAAATAAATATAATACCAAAGAAAAACAAGCTAAAAATTGCTATGACTAAGAATAACAACACGTTTAAAGTAACAATTCCAACTAAAAAACTTAGCCAATTGGTATAAAGACAATAATACTATAACAGATAAGACTATAGTTAACAATTTTGCAATAGGTGAGTGAGCGAGCGTGTGCCTGTAGATAAGAACCTAAAAGTAAATAAAATAAAAAGTAAACAATCATAATCGGTAAGAACATATAACAAAGTAAGAGGAATGGAATAATATGTATTTAAAATATAACAACAATAAAAGCTGTTATATATTTAATAAACACTTCCTCTATCAACATGAGAACATAATAGCCTAAGACGCTAAATTTTACTCCATTAATGAAGTATTTAATTTTCAGAATCAAAATCAATGTAGATATATAGAATAACATATATTTAT
This sequence comes from Stictocephala bisonia, assembly GCA_035578905.1. Lineage (NCBI taxonomy): Eukaryota > Metazoa > Arthropoda > Insecta > Hemiptera > Membracidae > Stictocephala > Stictocephala bisonia. The sequence goes on from JAQJVL010003345.1 coordinate 47,516, forward strand.
TTATAACATTACTATCACTGACGCTTGCTGTAGACTGACTGAGGTAAGTGACGCTTTCTATAAATTAATCAATAGATTATTACTATTTTAAAACAATTGAATTCGAATGTTTCAGGAGGATCATTACGCACCCCAAAACGATATGTCCAGGAGGAGAAACCAATGGACCCATCACGCTTAATCTGTATAAACACTGGAAGGACTCTATTGAAACATATACAAACATAACATTTACACTCAACACATTTCCAAATTATCACTTTCCCCCTTACATTGGAAACAAACTTACCCGATTAAACTTCTCATCAACAAGACAGCAGAAAACAAGCAGAGAACAACAACACCCAAGAAATACATTGTTTTTGTGAAACACAAAGTGCACCATTTATTTATATTATTAAAAGTGCTTACCATTTATTCATATCAACAAAAGTGCAGCAAAGACACACTATGGGTTATGATAACCGCTGCGACATCACCTCACTCTTGTGATTTGGCACCCGCCTCAATCCACACTGCTATCCCCCAGTTTTATCTAGTTATTATTTTTGATTTAACCAGTTTCCTTTTACGGTGAGTATTTAATTCCTCACTACCCTCAAGTGAGCTGAAGGCAAAACCTAAGGGCATTGTCCAATTCCCATGGGACGCCCATAACGTCACTCTGCCTGGGTTACTTAAAACTATGTATTAATATTTATAGGGCCCTGAAAAGGACCGTTTGTAGTAGAGAAGTTTAATAAATGTCTGACATGTCGTGATGGTCTTGTCTGTCATGTGTTAGATAGGGGTTCTCTAATATTCGGACATGGAAGTCCATGCCCTCTGTCCATATCCAAGTGTTTGTAACACGATGATTAAAGAAGAACAGATTGTTTAAAAGTTGATGTTCCTTGGTACCATCTTCATGTTTAGTAATTTTCGTACAGTACAAGTGTACTGTACGAATGTGAAAGGGAAAGGTGTGTATTTCGCTATGGAAACGTAAAAAACCTTTAATATTGTAAGCAGTAGTATCTATCACAGTAGTCTTAGAAAGTTCTGTTGTAGATTTAGATAAACTTTATGATGCCATGTATCATGTATTATACTATGTACAAAAGTGGTTTTCCATTGATAAATAAAGAAATAAAGCCATTCAGGAAATAGGTATAAGGCATTTCCATTAACACTTGTAAGATACTCGAAAATCTAAGGTAGAAGTCTAAACATTAAAGGGTTTGTCATAATATGCAAAAGTTTACCTTATAATAAAACACGTTGGCTTAACCAGACCTTAGTCAGTAGAATAAGAACATCTAATAGACTGTACAACCAACTCTTCTGTTGACGTAATTAATAGGTCTAATACAATGATTTGAACCTCACAGCTTCATTCTTATATTAAAGTTTACAAAGATGATTCAAGACTAACCACACAGTACTCTATGTGCACCTCATTAAATAAAATGTATTATCCACCTCCCTATAAACGTTTTAAACCATTTCCAATGAAGGCCCCAGATGAAAACAGGTTATGAGCCATTTAAACTTGAACAGAATTACAAAAAGACAGTAACAATTTATTGACACATTACACTATATTCAGTAAAATCAATTGATATTCTCCTTATTTCCAATTATCGTACGTAATACATAGAACCTTTTTCATCAATTTGTGCTTTATATTTAAATTATTACGAGTAAACCTAATTTTAACAAAGTTTCATCTATTTGTTTTGTTGTAAAGTCCATAATCCATACATGCTAACACATTACATCGATCTTACGGTAATAATGAGAGATCGTATATCAAAATTATACCCTATTTCCTAAAGTCTTTATAGTTTAGGTAGGATCGTAAACAATACATATAACATTCATAGCTTAATACCATATCAAATTACATTCATACACACTGAAGTCACAAAATAAAGTTAACAATCCGCATTCCCATCAACACATTACCTCTAAGTAGAGGGCTTACACTCAATACAAGTTTTCATTAAGTCACACCGAAATAGTAATCTTTTAACAAGTGAAAGTATGCAGTCCCTCTGTACATACGTTCATCGACTTTAAACGAAGTATATCAACCAATAATACCTTTAAAACCTATACATGTCAAGAGACACCCTAACTTTAGACTATCGAATTATTGTACGTTAACCAACCTAAACTTACAAATAACAATTATAATATCCACAAACATATGATAAATTAAGTATAATAATCTCAAACACAAGGTGATTCCTCACTTTATATACACCATACCAATACATTACTTACTGTATTTGAGACGTTAATCTTACAGGCATGGCTCCTGAATAAGTGCAGATGAATGAGTTTAGTCCTTGTTACAAACTAAGGCTGCTGAACCCTTTGATTACCATCTATTAAAAACACAACAGTCAAGGGAACTATGAAATGGAACCCAAATCCCTTAAAAACTACTTAAAATGTCCATAAATAGGGATATTTGTGTACAAAATATGTTATAATTCCCTAAAATTATTAAAATGCAGTTCCATAACAATGATATTCACCCTAAACATTAAAAAACCCTTTAAAACACTCTTATAGAAACCATTAAAAACTTAGTTTGAGCTCAAAACAACGTACAAAACTGATGTTACACTTGTACATTAATTGTTTAACCTATATAGCTATTTAGTTGACAACAATCAGCTGGCAAAGAATAAGTAGCCAATAGGAAAAAACTCTCTATAATGTCCACATTTTAAGTCTAGTTTTAACAAAACTTAGTACTAATGATCCGTTACACATTAAACAGATAAACGAATACTCAGTCGAAATGTGTCTATCGAAGAAACCTTGGTATTAACAGTAAGAAAGTTTGGTTTCTTTTGACTGTAAAATACTCGATCAGAAAATGTATATTCACCACTCCCAGAGACTCAAACACATGGGGAACCTAGAACACACTACACCCTTGATAGATCACCTTCCTATTCATTACATAAGACCCCTGATCGTCCATCTACCTATCCATAAGCACATGTACAGGACACCTACCAAGCTCCATAACCCTTCCTATCCAGTAGTAAGACTCCCTTACCCACTCAGCCAACACACAGTTACCTTTACAGACCAACTTCCCTCTAAACACACAATATTAATGACAGACAACCTACTTTACCATTCAAGACCCCTCCACCCTATCCAACACACATGCACAAGCCCCTCCCAAGCCCAAAAACCCCTTCCTACCCATGTAAGACTCCTTCCCATCAGCCAACACACAGTTCCCTTTACAGACAACCCCCTTAAACAACTATTAAATGACGAAAACACCTTACTTAAGTTTCCCTATCCAAACACATGCACAAAATTCCAAACCAAAACCCTTCCTATCCAGTATAAACCCTTTCCCCACTTATCCAACAATATTCCGTAGAAAACCCCCCCCTTTTGCATTAATACATTTGAACCCCATTACTTAACATAAAGATGATCTAACACTCATAGAAGAGTTGATTACCATCCCCTACGCAATAACACAAAACACTTGTTTGATAAACCTATTTATAAAACAGAAGGAAAACCCCCCCCTTTCCCCCAAAAGCATAAATTTTTTAAGGGTCACCTACCAAACATACAAAAATCATGAAAACAAATACCCTGCGAGACATGACCAAATTACTCATCTAAATGAAAACGACCTTTGATATCCCCCACTACCCAATAAAAGTAAACCCATAATAAATATTATCTTTGCATACCATACAAACCCCAAAAGATTTGATTGCCCATTTTTAAAAGTAAACATTGGATGATATGGGCCCCAAACTAAATAAACCCTATTTTCACAATACCCCTTTTTTTAAACTTTGACGGTCATTAAAATCTTTTACACAGCCCTGTTGATAACTGAGAGGGGTTAAATTCCCCAAGTTCTTAACAAACGTTTTTTACGCCCACTTACTAAATACATAAACCGATAGCCTCCCAATATTGTAAACATGACTTAATAAAAAAGATTTTAAAAAAAACACCTCCCCTGAAAAAAACCCCCTAATCGCACAAAAGATTGTAGAAACCACCTAAATTAAAGACGTACAAAACATTTACATCAACCTTACTACCCAACAAAAAAAAAAGACCAACCCACAACCTACATATAAGATCGGGTTTTGGTATTCAGGGAAAATTATGGAAGCCCTCCCTAAAAAAACCCCAAACCTCTGAAAAACCACTCCCTTACTAAACCCCTTTGATACACCTTTTCACCTGAAATTACAAAAAAATTAGATTGCCCCAACCCCAAATCCATGGAAAAGATACCCCTTACCTCCTAGTAACACCCAACACCTTGATTCCACCACACTCAACCCCTCCGATCCCCTTCCCCAAAACTTTAAATAAAATCAGAATGACCCCAAATTTCATGGAAGAAACCTATCCCAAAGTAAAACTTGATGCCCACCCCCAAACCCATCCACACATACTCCGATAGATCACTAATCCTTTAATAAAGCCTCGATTGATCCAATTAACATTATGAAAAAACTAACCCCCAAAATAAAACCTCGCCCCCCAACAAAAAAAAAGCTTCCCTTTAAAACCCACCCATTTAACTAAACCCAACCCAACACCATAAATAATGACTTAACATGAAAAACCCCACTCATAACACCCAAAACCTTTTGACTTCCCCACTCAACTACTAACACAAGATAGATTCGTACCCCCATTAATAAAACGTAGTCGCACCAAATTCATGGATGACCTACCTACCTTTACACAGATTGACCATTCCAAAGCACAAGACTTTCAAAGGACCACCCCAAACTTAAGAAAACCCACACCTAGGGTGACCAAACATAACCCATACTCAAAATAAATTTTATCCCCAATCCCTTGAAATTATATTGTGACCACCCCAATCAACATACTAAACCCTACCTATAACATTTTAATTTTACTAACCACCCCCACCTTCAACACAAAAAGTATCTTATAAAATAAAAAACCCCATTACAAAAACTTGATTGCTAAATAATTCAGGGAGCCCTACCTACCAAACATTCGACTTGCCCCCCTCCCCAAAGCAAAAGTTTTAAAAAGGACCACCCCCCCAAACATAAAGAAAAAACTAAACCCTACGGGCCTAAAGACCCATATAAAATAAAAACCCCTCTGAACACCCCCCACTTAAACATTTTCCTGCGTAGACCCCCACTTAACCAACACACACGACTCTTAATAGCCAATCACCTACCTCTGCACACACACCTACCTTAGGGACACACTCTACACCACCACTCATTCTTCAGACAAAACTCCTGGAGACCTACCATCCACCATAAAAAACACTAGTACTTCATATAATCATGTTTTAAAATAACATTATTACAGTGTAAGATAGGTTTAATATAGCTAAAGACCTAAAATGTTTCATAAAATTCTGTTTTCTGTTTTCTCTAGATATATGAGAGCCAGTGATGGAAAACATCCAAACTAAACATAGAAAATAAGAATCAGCTAGTAGTTTAATAGAAATTCTGCTATACAACTAAAAAACACGAGAGAAGTTAGGTTTAAAAACAATGAACATAGAAAAGTTAGGTTTAAAAACAATGAACATAGAAAAAGTTAGGTTTAAAAACAATGAACATAGAAAAAGTTAGGTTTAAAAATGAACATAGAAAAAGTTAGGTTTAAAAATGAACAAAGAAAAAGTTAGGTTAAAAAAAATTAAACATAGAAAAAGTTAGGTTAAAAAAAATTAAACATAGAAAAAGTTAGGTTTAAAAACAATGAAACGTAGAAAAAGTTAGGTTAGCAAACATCAGAAAAGTTCAGTTAAAATTGACTTTTGTTAATTTTAACAACTTTTCGGAAAAGTAAGGCTAGCAATCAACCTTTCGGTTAATTGTTAGACTTACTTTTCTGATGTTTGCTAACCTAACTTTTTCTATGTTTCATTGTTTTTAAACCTAAATTTTTCTATGTTTTAATTTTTTTAAACCTAACTTTTTCTATGTTTAATTTTTTTAAACCTATTTTTTTCTATGTTCATTTTTAAACCTAACTTTTTCTATGTTCATTTTTAAACCTAACTTTTTCTATGTTCATTGTTTTTAAACCTAACTTTCTCTCGTGTTTTTTAGTTGTATAGCAGAATTTCTATTAAACTACTAGCTGATTCTTATTTTCTATGTTTAGTTTGGATGTTTTCCATCAATGGGCTCTCATATATCAGAGAAAACAGAATTTTATGAAACATTTTAGGTCTTTAGCTATATTAAAACCTATCTTACACTGTAATAATGTTATTTTAAAACATGATTATATGAAGTAATAGTGTTTTTATGGTGGATGGGTAGGTCTCCAGGAGTTTTGTCTGAAGAATGAGTGGTGGGTGTAGAGTGTGTCCTAAGGTAGGTGTGTGTGCAGAGGTAGGTTGATTGGTCTATTAAGAGTCGTGTGTGTTTGGTTAAGTGGATGGTCTATCGCAGGAGAGTAATGTTCAAGTGGATGGTGTATCAGAGGTGTTATATGTTTAGTAGGTGGGTGGACTGTTAGGTCATTCCTGTATGGTGGTGTAGTTGTTCTTAGTATGTTTGGTTGGTGGGTCCTTTAAAAGTCTTATGCTTTGGAGAGGTGGTCAAGTCCGAATGTTTGGTAGGTAGGTCATCCATGAATGTATTGAGTCAATCTAAGGTTTTATGTACATGGGTATTTATGTAGTCCTATAGAGAGTACTGTGTGTGTTGAGTAGGTGGGTGGTTAGTCAAGAGTGTAGAATGTTGAGTAGGTTGGTTGTTCATGTTGTTTATTGTGGGTGGTCTATCACGGGGGTAATGTTCAAGTGGGTGGTGTATCGAGGTGTTATATGTTGAGTAGGGGGGTGACTTTAGGATGCCCTATGGTGTGTGGTTGTTCTTTTATGTTTGGTTGGTGGGGGGGGCCCTTTGAAAGTTTGTGCTTGGGAAGGTGGGCAGTGTGTGTATGGTGGTAGGGATCCATGAATGTTGGGTGGGCGATTACGGGTTTTTTTTAATGGTTGGTTCGAAGTTATTGTGTGTTGGTAGTTTGGTGGTAAGTAAGTTGTTGGATGTTTTGGGGGGTTGTTATGTTAAGTATTATTGTATGGTGTGTGGTTGGGTTTTTTTGTTAATGGGTGGTTTTAAAGGGGGTCTTGTTTTTGTTGGTGGTCGAGTGTATGTTTTGGAGGGTTATTGTTCATGATGTTAGGATTGTGATCAATCGGAGGGTTTATGTAAAAGGTGTTAAGTGACTTTGGAGTATGTGTGTGATGTGTAGGTGGGTGGTCGATCAAGTTGTACGTTTGGTAGGTAGGTCTTCCATGAATGATGGGTGTCATTCTAGGTTTTATGTAATGTTTAGGTGAATGGTGTATCGGAGGCGTTGAGTAGGTGGGTGGTAAGTCAAGAGTGTTGGATGTTACGTAGGTAGGTAGGTAGGTCTTCCATGGATGTTGGGTGTCAATCTAAGGTTTTATGTAATGTTCAGGTGAATGGTGTATCAGAGGTGTTGAGTAGGTGAGTGGTAAGTCAAGAGTGTTGGATGTTTGGTAGGTAGGTCTTCCATGAATGTTCCATGAGATGACCAACCAAGAGGTCTTATATGTAGAGTGTGTGGTTGGTCTTTTTTTCTGTTGAGTATGTAGATGGTTGATGTAGAATGTCTGGTACGTCATGAATGTTAGGTAGGTGTTCTATCAAGTCTTTTGTGCTGATTAGGTGAGTGTTTTATCAAGGGACAGTGTGTTTTGTAAAGGGTCTTTCTATTAAGTCATGTTTACAGAGTATGTGGTAGGTCTATCGTGAGTTATGTATTGTAGATAAGTGGGTCGTAAAAAAGCTTGTGTGTTAAGAACATTGGGAATGTGACACCTACTCGTCACGTCTATCAACAGGGACTGTGTAATGAGTAGTGGATCCGTCTAAAGTATATAAGAGGGCTAGGTGTGTGAAAATATCAGGATTTATGTTAGTTTGGTCATAGGTCATCCACATGTTTTACGGTTAATGAATGGACCAATCAAGAGTCTTGTGTGTTTTAGTATGTGAGTGGGCTAAAGATAAGTATTGTATGTATTGGTGTGTGGTACGTATATTGGGTAGGTGGGGGTATATCAATAGGTCTGTTTTCATGGTTAGTACTGATGGTATATTTGGGTCATGTCTGCGCAGTGTGGTAGTTTGTTCATCATGATTTTTGTATGTTTGGTAGGTGATCCTTCAAGAGTCTATGCTTTTGGGAAGGTGGGGTGGGTGTCGGCTTCTGTTTGATAAATAGGTGTGTGATCAAACAAGTGTTTTGTGTGTATTGCGTAGGTGAGTGGATAATCAAACGTCTTCTATGTAGGGTGTATGGTCAGTCTTGTATGTTAAGTAAGTGGTGTGTCAAATGTATTATATGTCAGAAGGGGTGAGTGGTCTATCTGGAGGACTATGTGTTGGATAAGTGGGTAGAAGGGTCTTACTACTGGATAGGAAGGGTATTAGTGTTTGGTAGGTGTCTTGTGCATGTGTGTTGGATAGGTGGAAGGTCTTGAATGTAAGGTAGGTTGTCTGTCATTAATATTGTGTGTTTAGAGGGAAGTTGGTCTGTAAAGGGTACTGTGTGTTGGCTGAGTGGGTAAGGGAGTCTTACTACTTATGGATAGGAAGGGTTATGGAGCTTGGTAGGGTGTCCTTGTGCATGTGTGTTGGAATAGGTGGGAGGGGTCTTGAATGTAAAGTAGGTTGTCTGTCATTAATATGTGGTGTTTAGAGGGAAGTAGGTCTGTAAAGGTAACTGTGTGTTGGCCTGAGTGGGTAAGGGAGTCTTACTACTGGATAGGAAGGGGTTATGGAGCTTGGTAGGTGTCTTGTACATGTGCTTATGGATAGGTAGATGGAATCGGGGGTTTTTTGAATGAATAGGAAAGGGGATCTACAAGGGTGTTATGTTTCTGGTTCCCCATGTGTTTGTTTTTGGGATGGGAATATCATTTTTTGATCGGTATTTTAATCAAAAAAAACCAAAAATTTTTTTCTGTTTAAAACAAGGTTTTTCGATAGAACATTTGATGGATTCGTTTATTGTTTAAATGTGTAAAGGTAATTAAATATAAGTTTTGTTTTAAAACAACTTAAAAAAAGTGCAAAATTTTAAGAGTTTTTCCCCATTGGGGATTACTCTTTTCCAGGATTGTTGTCAAATAAAATGTATATAGGTTAAAAATTTAAAGTCAATTAACTCATTTTGTCGTTGTTTTGAGCTAAACTAAGTTTTTTTTGGTTTTATAAGAGTGTTTTAAGGGGTTTTTAAAGTTTAGGGGGATTTTTGTTAGGACCCGCATTTTTAAAATTTTTAGGTTTAAAATTTTTTTAACAAATCCCTATTTATGGGGCTTTTAAGTAGTTTTTAAGGGATTTGGTTCCATGTCATAGTTCCCTTGACTGTTGTGTTTTTAATAGATGGTAATCAAAGGGTTCAGCAGCCTTAGTTTGTAACAAGGACTAAACTCATTCATCTGCACTCATTCAAGAGCCATGCCTGTAAGATTAACGTCTCAAATACAGTAAGTAATGTATTGGTATGGTGTATATAAAGTGTGAGGAATCACCTTGTGTTTGAGATTATTATACTTAATTTATCATATGTTTGTGGATATTATAATTGTTATTTGTAAGTTTAGGTTGGTTAACGTACAATAATTCGGTAGTCTAAAGTTAGGGTGTCTCTTGACATGTATAGGTTTTAAAGGTATTATTGGTTGATATACTTCGTTTAAAAGTCGATGAACGTATGGTACAGAGGGAGCTGCATACTTCTCTTGTTAAAAGATTACTATTTCGGTGTGACTTAATGAAAACTTGTATTGAGTGTAAGCCTCTACTTAGAGGTAATGTGTTGATGGGAATGTGGATTGTTAACTTTATTTTGTGACTTCAGTGTGTATGAATGTAATTTGATATAGTATCAAGCTATGAATGTTATATGTATTGTTTACGATCCTACCTAAACTATAAAGACTTAGGAAATAGGGTATAATTTTGATTATACGATCTCTCATTATACGGTAAGATCGATGTAATGTGTTAGCATGTATGGATTATGGACTTTACAACAAAACAAATAGATGAAACTTTGTTAAAATTAGGTTTATCCGTATAATTAAATATAAAGCACAAATTGATGAAAAAGGTTCTATGTATTACGTACGATAATTGGGAAATAAGGAGAATATCAATTGATTTTACTGAATATAGTGTAATGTGTCAATAAATTGTTACTGTCTTTTTGTAATTCTGTTCAAGTTTAAATGGCTCATAACCTGTTTTCATCTGGGGCCTTCATTGGAAATGGTTTAAAACGTTTATAGGGAGGTGGATAATACAATATATTTAATGAGAGGCACATAGAGTACTGTGTAGTTAGTCTAGAATCATCTTTGTAAACTTTAATATAAGAATGAAGCTGTGAGGTTCAAATCATTGTATTAGACCTATTAATTACGTCAACAGAAGAATTGGTTGTACAGTCTATTAGATGTTCTTATTCTACTGACTAAGGTCTGGTTAAGCCAACGTGGTTTATTATAAGGTAAACTTTTGCATATTATGACAAACCTTTAATGTTAGACTTCTACCTTAGATTTTCGAGTATCTTACAAGTGTTAATGGAAATGCCTTATACCTATTTCCTGAATGGCTTTATTTCTTTATTTATTAATGGAAAAACCACTTTTGTACATAGTATAAATACATATACATGGCATCATAAAGTTTATCTAAATCTACAACAGAACTTTTCTAAGACTACTGTGATAGATACTACTGCTTACAATATTAAAGGTTTTTTACGTTTCCATAGGGAAAATACACACCTTTCCCTTTTCACATTCGTATAGTACACTTGTACTGTTACGAAAATTACTAAACATGAAGATGGTACCCAAGAACATCAACTTTTAAACAATCTGTTCTTCTTTAATCATCGTGTTTACAAACACTTGGATATGGACAGAGGGCATGGACTTTCCATGTCCGAATATTAGCGAACCCCTATCTAACACATGACGGACAAGACCATCACGACATGTCAGACATTTATTAAACACCTTTGCTACAAACGGTCCTTTTCAGGGCCCTATAAATATTAATACATAGTTTTAAGTAACCCAGGCAGAGTGACGTTATGGGCGTCCCATGGGAATTGGGCAAGGCCCTTAGGTTTTGCCTTCAGCTCACTTGAGGGTAGTGAGGAATTAAATACTCACCGTAAAAGGAAACTGGTTAAATCAAAAACAATAACTAAATAAAACTGGGGGATAGCAGTGTGGATTGAAGCGGGCGTCAAATCACAAGAGTGAGGTGATGTCGCAGCGGTTATCATAACCCATAGTGTGTCTTTGCTGCACTTTTGTTAATATGAATAAATGGTAAGCACTTTTAATAATATAAATAAATGGTGCACTTTGTGTTTCACAAAAACAGTGTATTTCTTGGGTGTTGTTGTTCTTTGCTTGTTTTCTGCTGTCTTGTTGATGAGAAGTTTAATCGGGTAAGTTTGTTTCCAATGTAAGGGGAAAGTGATAATTTGGAAATGTGTTGAGTGTAAATGTTATGTTTGTATATGTTTCAATAGAGTCCTTCCAGTGTTTATACAGATTAAGCGTGATGGGTCCATTGGTTTCTCCTCCTGGACATATCGTTTTGGGGTGCGTAATGATCCTCCTGAAACATTCGAATTCAATTGTTTTAAAATAGTAATAATCTATTGATTAATTTATAGAAAGCGTCACTTACCTCAGTCAGTCTACAGCAAGCGTCAGTGATAGTAATGTTATAAATAAATATATGTTATTCTATATATCTACATTGATTTTGATTCTGATAATTAAATACTTCATTAATGGAGTAAAATTTAGCGTCTTAGGCTATTATGTTCTCATGTTGATAGAGGGAAGTGTTTATTAAATATATAACAGCATTTATTGTTGTTATATTTTAAATACATATTATTCCATTCCTCTTACTTTGTTATATGTTCTTACCGATTGTGATTGTTTACTTTTTATTTTATTTACTTTTAGGTTCTTATCTACAGGCACACGCTCGCTCACTCACCTATTGCAATATTGTTAACTATAGTCTTATCTGTTATAGTATTATTGTCTTTATACCAATTGGCTAAGTTTTTTAGTTGGAATTGTTACTTTAAACGTGTTGTTATTCTTAGTCATAGCAATTTTTAGCTTGTTTTTCTTTGGTATTATATTTATTTGCACTGTTTACTAAATTGTACCACTTTGTCTATTTCTTGTATTATTGTATTTGCCTGTCGTCAAATTTATGTATGTAATGACATTGCCGTTGAAATGAATGAATAAATAAATATGGACTTGAACGATCTGTTATTATTGTTATAGAAGGCATTATCTGTACTCTATATGAATTAAGATTATGAAAGATATTAAACTATTGTGATGTAAGTTATTGCTAGCTTGAATTATGTATGATTTTTATTTTGCTAGTTGCTATTGCATGAATTGATGATGGATGTTACCTGTTACATATTATGATTATAATTATTTTTGTTTGCATAGTTATAGCTATATTTAAATTACTGTGTCATTGACTATATTTCCACAATTATGCCATCTCGTTTGTATTGATTGTAAATTGACGTTTGCCGTAAATAAGTACATAAATGAATTACTTTCTGTTTTTTTTTTTTAATAAAGTAGAATCTTCCTTGGTCACAATTGTATAGTTTGCAATAAGACTAATATGTTTTTATTTTTTACTCGTATATAATACAATAGAATCTTCATGTATAGTCTACATTGCACTGCTCAAAGTATTACTATAATGAATAGTTTAGCAGATTAGTTTGATTTGTAATTGTCGATAGGGTAATGTTTCCGTTATAGTGGAATTGGCACCATTATTGATAAGGAGGAATGTGATAATGGTTGTGGAGCGTTTAGAGATACAGGAATGTTTACACGGCTTATGTCTTGGTGAAAAGACGAAAACATTTTAATTCAATTGGATTTATGGTTTTGGAGAAATCGTGATGAGTGGTAAATGGATTTTATATGTATACATTTGAAAAGCGTACTTATTATGATTTCTCTTATGATTTCTGAGGTTTTTGACATTTAAGTTTAATTGGTTGAACTGTAAGTATTAAGCAAGCTTTTATTTTTACCTTTGTTACTTAAACTTTCGTTATCAATTATTGCTATTTTATTTAATGAATTGAGTATCTTTTTTTATTACCCACAGAATTAATTTAGTCTGAGTGAAGTGTTAAACATGTTTCGTAAATTGACCCTTACAAATATGATGTAACTTGAAATCCAATTACTGTATTTTTAGTGTCTACACACTTAAGTCTTAGGTATTAAAGTTTTGAATGTAAGAAATAGTTATTATGCTATACATAAGTATAAGCAAGCTTATATTTGATCTCATGTTGGCAATTTATTGTCGTTACAGTTGTTTGGAATTACAGTGAACTAAAATTGTTAAAAATATTTGTGAGACTTTAGTAGGCTTAATTATGCTATTTGTGCATGAAATAGAATTGACTGAGTTGTCAAAGAAAATGTGTATGCTAACCGATGACAGGGGTAAGACTAACTAAACAGTAGGTGCTCTCAATAATTTGATAATCATTGGCTAATGTATATTCAATTTTTATTTGGCGAGTGCCTTCAATTTTATGAACTTGATTTAGTTCGCATGTGTAGAGTGGTTTTTGTGGTTATATTTCTGAAGGTATTTCACTGCTACTGATTGGTTCATTGATGGTAACGTGTATAATCGTTGATTTTATATTGCAATTAACTGAATTAGTTATCATTATCCAGGACTGTAATACGTACGTTAAAGGAAAAAGATACTTGTCATACTTACTCATACAATATGTTCTATTTCAAAAAAATCAATTTCTGTAAAGGTGTTTGGTGTGTTCGTTTGGTTGCGCTGTTTACCAGCAGGTGTATGTATGTGTAGAGTGAAAACGCGCATGCGTGTCAGGCCAGCAGACTACGTGTACAGACAGTCATGTTTTTACGTTTTATATAGTATAACGGTTCCCATCTTGGATGAGGGTATTTTGGGGAAGGAATTTTCCCATGGGGACTTCCCTTCCGAAGGCGCTATGTTTCCGAAAGGATGCGCTTAGTTTTGCCACCAGGTGCGCATTTGCACAGAGTGCAATCAGCATTTGTTATTTTTTTATTGTGGAGGTTTTAGATCATTTAGTTATGAATTGAACACAATTCAATCGAAATAAAAAACAACCTTGTGTCCGAGTGCCACGAGGGGGTTGGTAGCTTTTTGCCTAATTTGTTTAATATATGTTTATGTTTTAGGACATTGTTGCTGCCGAGACGTCTGGACTATGCGTAGTTCACCACCCTACCCTGTTGGTGCTGGCGGGTGTTTCCTCGTTGTCATCTTCCGCTTCTCACTATTCTACAATGTATATACTCCGGATGTCTACGCTGACATGAAAAATGAACTACACCTTTTCGATACGTCTGACTATCCACCTAGCCACCTGTGTTATAGTAACTTAAATAAAATAGCGTTAGGAAAATTCAAAGATGAACTAAATTCAAAACCTGCTAAAGAAATAATTGGCTTGGGAGTGAAATGCTACTCTGTTTTAAATTATGATCTGGAGGAAAAGAAGGTTCCTAAAGGCGTCCCTCAGGTCTATGTACAACATGTCATTAGCAGCGACCGAGGTGCTTGGGGTAGTGCCTGAAGTGCTTGGGCTGGAGGCCTCATCCTAATAATAAGAAGTTTGCAGTTTGGATCATCACTTAGTATAAGTAAGCTAGTATAAACTCTAAATAAACTTTACTAACCTCCAGTCTAACGACTGTAGCAGAATACCCTTCCAAGAAAGTCCTGTGAGTTTGAATGAACTGGTTACAAAAAGAAAAATGTGAAAGTGAATTAAACATGTGTGGAATTGTGTACTCTGTTAAAATTACTGATTTAGATAAATTTGACAATGTAAATTAAGTACTATTAAGTATAATTTATATGTGTTTGACTACTTGTTGTAAGATGACGAGTCTTAAGGTATATTTTTGTACTTAAGCCTTGGGATAATCTAAGCTTCAAGGGAAAGTTTTGTAACTTTAGTAGTGGTAATATGGGGGACTTAGAATGTTGAGGACAAATTAAATAAAGGATTGATTTAAATAGGAAGGCTAACAGTAGGTGTGAGAAAGATTGATTACCAGGGTATTTATAAAACATTCAAAATAAATTGAAATAGGTAGGCTAACAGTAGGTGTTATATGAGAAAGCTAGGTTACCAGGGTATTTATAAAACATTCAAAATAAATTGAAATAGGTAGGCTAACAATAGGGTGTGAGAAAGATTGATTGTAAAGTAGGGTGGCAGTCAATCAGGGCGTTGCGTTTGGATGTCGGAGGTGGCGACCAATCAGAGCACAGCGTTTGGGATGCGGCATGCATCACCCGCTGATGCCGTTAGGGGCACTGCGGTCGGTCGGCGTTGCCGGCCAGGGGCGCTACGGTCAGCGTTGCCGCCAGGGGCGCTACGGGTCGCGGTCGGTATTGCCGCCAGGGGCGCTGATGGTCACCGATTGTTTATAGTGTATATATGAAATATTACTTTTATTATATATATATGTATATAAGACAGCCATATTGGATGAGGGAAAGGGGGGAAAAAT